>BCLH01001529.1:31909-74467 GCA_001602315.1 Zoysia pacifica | reverse complement strand
CGGTCGAGGGTGGCGCAGATCCAGGCGAGGGCGGCGAGCTCTGGTCGAGGGCAGCGCAGATCCAGGCGAGGATCGACGACGGCGCGGATCCAGAGGAAGATGAACGGAGGCGCGCGAGTCGGAGGTGCGGTTCGGCCAAAGAGCAGCTGCAGCCGGGCGCCTGCGTCGAAGATCGACACAGCGTCGACGTGAAGCAACTCCCGGGAACCGTGAATCAAAGATTTGGAGAAGAAATCAAAGAATGAATTCGTGACGAAGTGCAGAAACCAGAAAAGAGGAAGAGAAGATAAACCCTAACCCTAAAAATTTGCTCTGTATACCATGTTATGAATAACACTTGTATTCATGAAGGAGGTCAAAGGGCTCCATATATAGAGGTACTTGTGAGAGAAATATACAAAAAAACCCCTCAGAGAAACAGAAAATACAGACATATACACATATCTCTAACACCTCAATTATGATTGCCTTTCTATGCTTCCATAACATCCATGCTCTGAGAATGATCAAAGTGTTGAAACCTTTGCTCTTTGTTTGTCCCACTTTTTTTCTGGCTTTCTTCCACCACGAAATGAAGGCGCCAATTTTGTGACCAGGAATCTGTGATGATAACCCCCTAACCGCCAATATTAGGTACCAGAAATCATGAGCAAACACATGGTCGTGAGAATATGTTGAATCATTTGTTCTGCTTGATTATAGAAAATACACTCGTTGCTTTAGATGAGAAAGTATGATACGTTGATTTAGATGAGTAAGTACCAGATCTTTCAAATCCATGTACTTCCTCCGTCTCAAAATAAGTGTCTTTTTAGATTTTCAAACATCTACCTTTGACCGTTCGTCTTATTCAAAAAATTTGTGAAAATACTATTTATTTTATTATGAAATAAATCATTATTAGAAGTAGTATAAGCTTAACTAGTTTATTTTTGTATTTTCGTAATTTTTTTGAATAAGATGAATGGTCAAACATTGATTTCAAAATGTCAAAAACATCACTTATTTTGGGACGGAGAGAGTAGGTGTATTCACTTCTTGGTTTAGCAAGATCTCTTGCACAGCACCCCAGAGCTGAAAGAATTCAAAGTATCCAAGCATCGATAGACCACCTTGTATGTCTTGCACCCATCTATTATCAATGAGTGCTTCGGCCACCATACGACGTTTTTGAATTTTAGCTGGTACTGCCGCAGCCACATATGGTGCAATGCTAGAGATGCCAATTCCTAACATCCACTGATCCTCCCAAAATAAAGTATTGTTACCATTTCTGACATGAGATTGTATTGCAATGTTGAATAGAGTTATTGCATTTGGATGAACTTTGAACACCAGCCCCCTCCAAGGTTGGTTTATATCTGTTTTCCTGAACCATAACCATCTATTTGTAGCGCCCAGCTCATATTCTAAATTTAGGATGCCTAGTCCACATCTCTGTACCTTGTCATCAATGCTTTGTTTGATTAAATGAAACTACTTCAGGACTTTAATACAATCACCGTTCATATTTTGAGTGAATTATTGATTTTACTTTGTTATGTTGGTTAGGAGGCTGGTCGATCTCTTGCTCGTTCTCGTGCTGCGTTGAAGTATTTTGTACTGGCAATTTCCGGGCACATGGATGATGTGCTCACAGAATATAAAGTAAAATCATGTTTCCTTTACTGAAAGTGTTTTTTTGCAGCGACTACTTCACTGCGCCCCTAACTTGCTTACTTTCAGGAAGTCATGCATAAGTTACTTTTCATTCTGGAGATGCTAGATCCATTTATCAATCCCTCTACATGTGTCATGAAGGACACAATAAGATTTGGTGGTATCTCTGCTATATACATGGAGAAGCAGACATGTGCTTTTGAGGTTGCCTTAACTATTATTCGAACAGCAGTAAAGAGGGCCGCTGTTCTCCCTTCTTTGGAACTTGAATGGCGACGAGGTGCTGTTGCCCCAAGGTTGGTAATCCAATATCTATTTACTAGTTTAACCTAAGTTTGAACCTTAAATATGTTAGTGATATGGATAGACATAGAGTCGGTCATTCTGCTTTATCTCTTTATTGTATTTTCCTCATTGTATGAGAGGTTCTATGCATATTGTATCATTGGCCCTCTCGGAATAAAAGTTCATTTTCCCTAACATGGTATTAGAGCCTACAATATTTTTTAATGTTCCCCTTCTACCGTAATTCAGACGTCGCAGCGGGCTTCTTTTGGTTTCCTATTTTGTCGCCTGTTTGTTCCTCTAGCTCTCGTCGCCGGTTGTGGCTCCGTTCCCATTGTTGACCATGGCTTCCCGTTGCTAGGTTGCGGTTTCATCCCCGTTGTCGACCTTTTCCAAGCTCTGTTGTCATCTGGTTCGATCTCTGCTGCATCGACCATGTCCTTCTGAAAGGTGCGCACACCGCACTAGTCATCCTTGCCGCCCTTGGTCAAACTCGTTGGAGTCTGTGCCGCTTGCTGATCCGCGCGACTTCGATCTCGGCTGAACGGTGCGCTCATTGACATGGGCGGCTCAACTCGATCTCGGCCCTAACTCGCTCGCTGATCCACGTGTCCCCGCTTGATCTTAGCCCCGACGCGCGCTCGCCGATCCATGTGGCTCCGCTCGATCTCTGCTGGACGACGCCCCTCCTACTCATCTCTTGTCGATCTCGATTGATTGGACCGAGCCGTCGGTTGGTTTTTTCTTTCTGTTATCTCCTGTTGATCTCGATTGATTGGACCAAGCCGTCGGTTGGTTGTTTCTTTCTGTTTTTCTTTTCCTGCATTTTCTCCTTTGTTTTGGTTGCGATTGGTTGGTTTGTTTGGCCTGTGACCAACGTTATCTAATTGAAGTCTAAAAAAAGCAGGTACTCATTCAGTGCTGGCTTCTACTTTTGCTGTCTATCGCTGCCTGGTGCTGTTTGGTGGCACAAATTATGTGGAGTTCTTTCATCATATGCGCATCCACATGTGCGGTCTTCATCTCTGTAGCATTCTCTGTGCGCTGTCCGGACGTGTCTCCTCTACCCACAGAGCCTTACCTCCTTCGAGTATGTCTGCTGCAGCGCCTGCTTTTGGTACTCCTGCTACGGTTCCTGATTCTGGTACGCTTGTGGGAGATGATTCTACCACCTTGTCCCGTCATCCGCTGCAGCTGTTGCAGCATACGACGAGGCTATCTCTGCTTATCAGAAGGCTCTTGACTTGTAATGTGATGAGCTCGCCGCCTACACACATTGGGCTGATGATGACCAAGGCAGCTGCTATACTGGTTACCAATATGCTTACTCAGTATGCTGCAGAGATCATTGGGTTCTCTAGTGCATTTGAGATGAGGACCTATGTTCGCCTCTTCGAGCCATTAGGAGATGCTCTTTACCTCTAAATAGTTCGTCAAGAGCAGACACTTTAGCAGGGTAAGCTTTCTGTTGATGACTTCTATATTCAGCTGACTGCCGTCTCGCGTCGGATAGACTCACTATGCACTGCTCTGTGCCGCACGTGTGCTTGCTGTCACGCTCTTAGAGTTGACTGTGATTTTTGGTGCCTCTACTAGTTCCTCGCATATCTTCATTCGGAGTTTGAGCAAAGTCGTGCTCAGCTACTTCCATGACACCCTCGGGTCACTATTGTGGAGGCCCTCACTGCTGTTCGCTCCAATCGTCTTTGTGGTGCTGGTATTTTGCCACTTTCATCGACTTCGTTTGCACTTGTGGCTCTATCTACTGTACCTACTATGACTCCTTCACCGGCTCCTCCTGCTTCGACGACTTCTTCGACAACTATTTGGACCGCTGCTTCACGTGCTCCTACCTCTGGTACTCTACGCTCTCACTGACTATTTTGGTCATGATGGCCACTAGGAGATTCGGTGTTACAGGAAGTAGAAGATGAAACATCCAGCTGACGCTTCTTCCTCTTCAACTACTATGACATCGACTTCCTCGGTGACATTGAATACTCTGGTGATCCCACGTCTACTTTGTAGACCGTGCGTTTCACCACCTTCTGCGATGATAGGTTCTGTTGGTGCTGTGTCTCTTTCTTGCGGCAATAAGAACCCACCCTCTTCTACATTGTTAGATAACCTTTGGATTCTTGATTCTAGAGCTTCTTTTCACACGACTCCAAATCCTTCAGCTCTTTCATCCTTGAGTTCTCCTTAATCACCTGTCATTGTTGTTACTACTGATGGGACTTCCTTTGTTGCTAGCTGAGGCTCTCTTGAGACCTAGCTTTTAGGTTACTTCAATCCCCTATATTCTTCATTTTTCTTTGCAGCTCATGTCTGCGGATTAGATTACTGATTCTTGATGTATTCAGTACCGCAACACGGGGGATTAGATTGGTACTGGTCGTTGGCGCTATGATTCTCAGCGCCATTGGGAGCTTGATTGGCTCTGTCTTCCGTCCACTACTGCTGCTGTTGTTGCTGTTTCTGCTGGGAGTTTTCATTGGTGGCATCATCGTTTTGGACACATTAGTGAGTTTAGGTTGTCTTCTCTAGTTGGCTGAGGTCTTTTGGGGCATGTCTCTGGAGATGTGTTTCCTCATTTGTGTCATGGTTTTCATTTGGGAGGCATATCAAGCTTCTTTATCATAATAGTGAGTCTGTTTCTCAGCGTTTTTTTATATAGTTCGCTCAGA
Organism: Zoysia pacifica; assembly: GCA_001602315.1. Classification (NCBI taxonomy): domain Eukaryota; kingdom Viridiplantae; phylum Streptophyta; class Magnoliopsida; order Poales; family Poaceae; genus Zoysia; species Zoysia pacifica. The sequence continues at coordinate 69,836 of BCLH01001529.1, read as the reverse complement.
TGTTTGGGATCCGTCTCCTTTTCCTTCGAAAAGGGGCCATAGATACTATATCATGATTTCTCTTGTTATACTTGGGTCTATATTATGTCTTCTCGTAGCGAGGTTTTCCCAACTTATAGGCGTTTTGCTGCTATGGTTCACACACACTTTGACATGACAATTCATGTTTTTTGTGCTGACTTTGCTAGTGAGTTCACCTCTGGTGCTTCTCGTGCTTTTTCTTGACACTCAGGGAACTCTTGCTTAGTGATCATGTCCTAGTGTGTGCTCAGAATGGTGTTTCTGAGTGTAAACACTGCTATGTACTTGAGACAACACTTATGCTTGTTTACTCTTTCTCAGAACACTTTTAGATTGAGGCAGTATCCACCGCCACTTAACTCATAAACATCCAGGCTTCTGCCTCTCTCGAGGGTAGCATTCCCTTTGAGCGGCTTATTGGATGTCTTCTTGACTACTTTGTTCACCTGTTTGGTTGTGCTTGCTATTCATCTACCGTCTAGAGAGCATACCAAACTCACATCACAGTTGATTGAGTTTGTTTTCCTTGGGTATAGTATGGAGCATAAGGGTTACCGGTGCTGGGACCCCGTTGCTCGTAGGATACAGACTTCTTGAGATGTTATCTTCGATGAGTCACGTCCTTTTTTTTATCCCCGTTCGTCTCCCAATACTTCGCAGAATTCTTTATTGAGCCTCTCTCTTGTCTTTCTTGATACGCTGGTTGCTCGTACCCACGTTCCGATTATCTCGCATCCTGTGGATACATCTTCGGAGTCTTCTGCTATGGTTACTGACTATATAGTGAAGCTACTGGTGACAAATACCTATAGTCGTAGGATTGTGTGATCTCCTAACGCTTTCCCGCCTGGTGAGGCCTTGTCTTCCCCCCACCACTCTCTCCTCACTTCATTGGAGCCTGTCCCTGAGCTAGCTCCTTGTTGTAATGGCCATGCTCGTCGGCTTCATGATTGGTTTGGTCTATGTGCCTATGCCTTTGTGGCTCTCGCAGAGCCTACTTGTTATCGTGATGCTGTCCGCCATCAGGAGTGGTAGGATGTGATGTCAGAGGAGCTTGCTGCTCTTGAGCGTACGGATACTTGGGGGATCGTTCTTTTTCTCTCTGTTATTTGTCCTATCACATGCAAGTGGGTCGACAAGATTAAGACCCGCTCAGATGGATCTCTTGAGAAGGTCGAGGCTTACCTTGTTGCTTGTGTGTTGCTCGTGCTTCCAGCCGGAGAAGGTTGAGACTTTGACACGGTTCACACTCTTTTGACCGTTGCCTCTATGCGGAATTGGTATATTTCTCAGCTTGACGCTTTTCTTAACGGTGAGTTTCGTGAGGTTGTTTATATGCAGCCTCTTCTAGAGTGCTCTGTTCCTCAGGGTTCCATTTGTCGCCTTAGACATTCTTTGTATCGCCTTAAACAGGCCCCCCCCCCCCCGGTGCTTGGTTTGAGCGTTTCTCTTATGTGGTTCTACTAGCTGCTGGATTCTCTGCTAGTGACTATTATCCTACGCTCTTCATTCACTCTTGCTTGTGGTCGTACTCTTATTCTCCTGTATGGATAAGATTCTCAGTATATTGCCTTTGTTATTGTTTCTAATGTTTGACCTTGGACCTTTTCGGTATTTTCTTGGGATTGAGGTTTCCTCCTCTTCTCAGGGGATCACCCTATCTCAGGAAAAACTCTTCTGAGGGGATCCCTATCTCAGGAAAAGTACATTCATAATTTTATTGCTCAAGCCTCTCTGATTGATGAGCGTACTACAAAGGCTCACATGGAGCTGAATCTCCAGCTTCATCCTACTGATGGTCAATCCCTTGAGAATCCTACTCGCTACATCATCTTGTTGGTAGTCTTGCCTACTTTGCTGTCACTTATCCTAATATTTCTTATGCAGTACACATCCATAGTCAGTTTGTTTTTGCTCGTACTCACACCACTATAGTCAAATTCTTTGTGTTCTATGCTATTTGCGTGGCACTTGCTCTCGTCTTTTTTTTCCATGCTTCAGTTCCTTGAGTCTTCGTGCTTACTTTGATGCTACTTGGGTTAGTGATCCTTCGGATAGCCAGTATATATCTGCTTATTGTGTTCTTGGGTGGTTCTCTCATTGCTTGGAAGACAAAGAAGCAGATTGCATTATCTCATTCTAGTGATGAAGCTGAGTTGCGTGCTATGGTGTTGTTGACAGCAGGGCTTTGTTGGTTACGGTGATTGCTTCAGGATTTTGGTGTCCTTGTGACAGGCCCGACATTTCTTCACTCTGACAACATTTGTCACTTAATATGATGCTACCTCTGTCCCAAAATAAGTGTTTGTTTAGGTTTCGTGCTATCTAGCTTTGACCAACAATTTCTATAGATTTAGTTAATTTTAAAAAATCTAGTATTTGTACTTTTAAATTCTTCATAAGAAATACTTTCATAATATATATATTTTATATATATTAAAAACAATTTATATTTATAGAAATCATTGGTCAAAGATAAATTTGACTAAACCAGATGAACACTTATTCTGGGATGGAGGGAGTAAATATAGTTTACGTTTCAAGACGTAGTTTTAAATCTTTCCAGCATAGAGCTACCAATGTGAATGCCAATATAACCTGCCTTTTGTTTGCAGTGTAATTCTATCCATCCTGGATCCACATATGCCACTTCCTCCTGACATAGACCTCTGCAAAAGTACAGTGCATGAGAATGATCATGTATCTTTGGCTGTTTTGGATTATCCTGCACCACAATCTTCCAACCCTGAAAATATTGATGGACATGATACATCTGAAACAATCATCAGAGCTGAAAGTTTTGAACAGTGCAGTTCTTTGTTTGCTCCTGAAGAGTTGAAGCAATGTGAGTTGACGAGGACTGCTTTGAGTGAAAATGGACATGATGGAACAACTCAAACAAGTTCGAACCAGGAGATCCCTGAAAGCAGACTAAGTAATGAGAAATTATCATCAAACCCTTTCCAGTTAGATAATATCACTGCTGCTGACTATTTTGATGCACAGGCTGATTATCAACAGCTGATTAACCACCAGGACTGTGAGTTACGAGCTCATGAATTTCAGCGTTTAGCACTGAACTTATGTATGCAGCAGGAACCTACACTTGAAGGGCACAATGCTGGAATTGATGCTCTGCTGCTAGCTGCAGAATGTTACGTTAATCCATTCTTTCTCTTAGATTGCCAACTTAATTTAGAGCCTCTGAAGAAAATTGAACATATCCATTCGGAGTTGATGCAAGGGAATGTTTCCTTTCAGCCAAAAGATTTGCACTTGAAAGATTTAGATTTAGTAACAATCTATAATATGGAGAACAAGCGGGATAAATCTGTCATAGATTTACTGCTGCAAGCTGCAAGATTTGACTGTGAATACCATAAAAAGGTACCTGAAGGGGAACCTTATCCTGATACCTCTGAAGATGACAAACAGTCTATACAAATTTCAGCAGAAGCTCTACAGTTTGCTGACGCTCTTACTTTGGTCCGAAAGAATCAAGCTATGATCTGCCACTTTATTATGAAGCAATTCCAAAGGAAAGAACATTCGCATAGTGAAATTCTTCTCCAGAGCTTGTTGTTCTTGTTGCATTCAGCGACTGATCTATTTTGTCGACCAGAGGATATAATTGATATTATTTTGAAGTCTGCGGAAAATCTCAATGAGCAGCTTTTATGTCTTTACAGCTGCATCAATGCAGGTGATAGGAAATTAGATAGGATAAAACTGCATGGTCTAAGAAGACGTTGGACCCTCCTCCAGAAGTTGGTTCTGGCATCATCTGGCAGTGATAATACTAGAGAACTTGTCACCATTAAAAGAGATGGTTTCCGTTTTAGAAGTTTGGTCCCTCCATCAGTGTGGATATGTAAGATATCAGATTTCTTTATGTTTTCTTGCCCACTACCTCGATTTCTCGGATGGATGGCAGTTTCTCGTTATGCTAAGGAATATTTAAATGAGAGGTTGTTTCTTGCTTCTGATTTTTCACAGCTTACATCTTTGCTATCAATTTACATGGATGAGCTCTCTTTGATGGATCGAGCTGCAACACAGAAGGCCAGACCTGTAAAACATGAGCTTTCAAACTGCAGCAAACTCTTTCTCCTTAAGAAGGAAACTGCCCTATCAGTTAAACCAAACATGGCTACACAGTTTAAGATTTTATTTCCTGAGTTGCATTTCTTCTTTCCGAGCATGTGCAGTTTGTTTAATGCATTTGGGGAGAGCATATTGGAGGCTGTTGGGTTGCAGTTAAAATGTCTCACCAACAGTGCGGTACAAGATGTTCTATGTTGGTTTTCAGAGATGTGCTTGTGGCCTTATCTTGAACGCATTAAGGGACATCTTCTATCTGCAAACAGAGTGAGTTATTTGAGAGGAAATGTTGCTGCTAATGCGAAAGCTGTTGTTTTTTACCTACTTGAATCTATTGTTGTTGAGCATGTGGAGGCAATAATCCCAGAAATGCCAAGGATAGTGCACATCCTTGTGTCACTTTGTCGAGCTTCTTATACTGATGTGGCCTTCCTCAATTCTGTCTTGTGTCTAGTGAAGCCACTCATCTCTTATTACTTGAAGAACAGAGCTGATGCTGGAAAGGCATTGGGTCATGCATCGGAGTGCAGTGATTTTGAGTTGCTTTGTTTTGAAGAATTGTTTGAAATTACCCAGTGCAGTAAACTCTCAGAGGGAACATCTGGAGATAAGATTCAAAGGCCTTTGCTTATCTTTATTCTGGGTTCAATGTTTTCTGATTTTTCATTTGAGAGGAGGAATAAAATATTGGGGTCCATCTTAGGTTGGGTGGATTATCTCAGTTCTGATCCACCATCATTGTTATGCAATTATCTTCAAAGCTTCCAGATGCTTATTGATGGTTGCGAGACTGTATTAGTCCAGAATATTGAGTTCCTTGGCATCAGAATCCTTTCTGTGAGAAGCCATTCCATAGAATCGACTGACCCATTAGTTGTCAATAAGAACAACACACAACTTTTCAAGAAGGCACGGGATATCAAAGAGGATGTACTAGCAAAATTCAAAAAACATATTGAGAATGGTGAAAGTCATAAGATTGTATACTCTCTACGTCCCGCTAGTATCAAAGATTTCTGTGGCACCCTGGAGAAGTTTATTTCACACCTTACACCATCTATTGAGGGTAGTTGGAAATGGCACAATCAGTTGGCTTCCAGGCTCTCTTTGTCTATTGCAAAATGTTTATTGTTTGCAAAACTTTTAAAATCCGTTTTACAAGAAGACATTTATAGTAGCAGTGAACAAGATATTGCTTCGAAAATCTCCTCAGAAGTTGCACAAAAGCACTGGGAAAGTGCCCTGGAAGGTCTTGTTGAAATGATAATTGTAAATCAGGAAAAACAATGCTGGCAGGTGGCATCAGCAATGCTTGATTATATAATCAAGATACAAAACATCCTTACTTGGGGTAATGTACTTAACAGCATATGCTCTGCAGTCAAGCACTTTTGCTCTCATGCGCCTAGGATATCTTGGAGGCTGCAGACAGAGAAATGGTTACCATTATTGGTTAGTGGTGGTATTGAAGGCTTCAAGAACAGAGAGACCGGTTTGATTGATCTTTTCTGCATCATGTTGAGTCATTCTGAACCAGAGCAGCGCTCATTTGCATTACAACAACTAGGGAGGATTATTAACTCAGCAAGTCATACCATAAATGACTCAAAACCTCCTTATGACCAAAATATCATCAGATCTGATTCAAAAGTCGCATCTCTTTTGGCTACTCATACATGGGATAGAGTAGCAGCATTGGCTATCCATGACTCTTCGATGCTATTGAGGAACCATGCAATGGCATTGCTTACAGAATTTGTGCCTTTTGTTGATACTAAGCATCTGCAATCCTTTCTTGGATCCAGTAACAGCATCCTGAATAGTATGGGTCAACTTTCTGGTGTAATTGAAGAGGGCTATATGACACGAATGTCATTGCTGTTACTTTCTAAGGCATGTCTTTATTCTGCTCCTGAAGATATCGCTTTGATTCCTGAATGTGTTTGGAGGAAGATGGAAAGCATGCAAACATCAACTGGTAAATTTATGATACCAATTATCCACATTTCTGCTCAACATATTTGATTTCTGCTTTTCCACTTCTCATTATCGAAGCTCCGGTTTTTCTTATTTCTTACTAGGTGGTTTTAGTTATATGGAGAAAGATCTGTGCAGAGCTCTGTGCCAACTAAGAAGTGAATCAGATGCTAAGACAGTAACGCCTCTTCCCCTTCCCTCATGCTCTTGAATTTGGCTTATTTTAAAACTTATTGTTTAACAACTTATTTCATATACTCTTGCCTAAGGTAACTAAGGTTAGTCTTGTCACTTTTTGTGGCAAGAAAATTGACAAACTAACCTCATGAGAAAAAATGCGGCAAAAATCTCACCCTATGACATGTGGGCCTAGTGATTGAAAGTTGGGCCGAATAAGCCATGACAACAACGCCACAAAAACTGTAGCTTCCTAAGCTTAGTCATGACAAGCTTAGTACGTAATTCAAACAGGCCCTTAATAATGTTTGATATATGTTTTTATTACCAAGTACTGATTCATAATCTGTTCCTTCAGGACGTGGAAGAAGTTATCTCAGGATGTACCAGACAACCAATCAGCTCTGATTTTAAGAGCATCCGTGAATCAATTCTACAGGTCATAATCTTCTAAATGATTTTTTCTCCAGTGTCTTCTACATCTGTATGGTTGTTTCAGTTCTAGTTTCTTGCTTGATTCTTCATTTCTTTCATTTGCATGAATTAAGTTCTCATTGTCGAGTATGCTTGGATGTAACATTCATATTATGCTAGAAGTTGCTGTGACCAGATATAGATTGTGTTAACTTTTTGCGTTGGTTGGTCTATATAAACTTGCCAAACTCATTTTGATAGGTACTGTCCTCTTTGAGTTCTCTTGATGCATACTTTGAGTTCTTCTCAGTGAGATATGATCAAGAATATCAGGTTAGAAATGCAGCAACATTTCCTTTTTGAGCCCTTTATTTTGAAAATCCTTGTCTGAGTTCTGACACTTGATTAAATAAAATACAAAACCAAGGAACTTGAAGAAGCTGAGATTGAATTGGAGCTTATTGAAAAAGAGAAAGCAGATCATGACTTTTCTGGTCATCCACACGATGACTTGGTTCCTGATATGCCACCATGTAAGCTCAAACGATATTATGATTACTGTTCAGTTTAAACTATTGGTGTGACATGTCATAATATAGTTCCATTTACAGATAACAAGGATGATAAACGGCTCCAGGAAATACGGGAAAATATACGTTCTCTGTAAGTTTGCATGACGTGGCCCTTCAACGTCCTTCAAATTTACTAAACTCTAGAAAGCATATCCACTCTTAATATGTATTCATAATTCTACTTTAATTTGTTAGGGAAAGATCCAGACTAAAAGAAGAAATTACAGCACGCAGACAAAAGAAGCTGCTTATAAGACATGCTCGTGAAAAGTACTTAGAAGAGACAAGGTCGAGGGAAATGGAGCTTATGCAAGAGCTTGATAGGTTTGGACCTGTTCCATTTTTCTCTGGCACTTCGAAAACGATATAGATGTTTGACCCAATTCCTTGTTGTATCTCTTCTTAGGGAAAGAGCTCTCGAGTTGGAACATGAAATAGAAAGACAACGACAGCTAGACATTGAGCGTGCAAAGTCAAGAGAACTGCAATTTAACCTTGAAATGGAAAAAGAAAAACAAACTCAGGTATAGTGCAACTTTATTACTATTTTAATTCTATTTGGAACAATTTGAATAGGTGCTTGCGAACAATCCTGCATGCATGAAACGATTAGAAGTTGCATATTGTATTGAGAGATCTTTATGGTTTTGTCACTGCATCAATATTGTGCTGATTGATTTCTAGAGAGAGCTTCAACGTGAGCTGGAACAAGTTGAGTTGGGACGATCATCACGGCGGGAGTACTCGACCAATCCTAACAGGTGTTTTTTATATTGTGATTGTACCTTATTGTCATTGAATAACACATTGCGATGACTGTTTTCCACATCATGTCCTGGTGTGATTTCCATTTGCACTATTGCAGTTACCTTTGTGACTTTCTTGTTCTGCAGCCGGTCCAGGGAGAGATACCGTGAAAGGGATGGTGGCAGATCACAGCAGGAAGGGAGCTTGAGGTCAAGCAGCCGAGGACACGAGGGAGGAGGCTCCTCCGCTCAGGCCTTAGCACCAGCCGGGAGCCCTGGTCCAACAACAGTCGTGCTTGCGGGATCGAGAACATTTTCAGGAGGCAACCTTCTAACGATCCTGCAACCTCGGGAGCGCACCGCTGATGAGGACAGCGCCTGGGCCGAGGGCAGCAGGGATTCGGGCGATGCCAGCAGCGTCGGAGATCCTGAATTCGATGGCCCGAGGCAGCATGGGCCGCGGGCCAGCGGCAGCAAGTCATTATCGTCCAGGCAACTCGTCGAGCGGAGAGAGCGAGAGGGCGCTGTCAGGAGAGAAGGTAAATGGGAGAGGAAGCAGCATTCCTGACTTGCTGCTAACCCAGAAACAAATTGTAACTTGCACATGATTTTAGCTGTCGTCTGTATTCGTCCGTACAAATGATTCTCATCAGCCAGGACTTCCCCTTTCCTGCTCCATCGTGCCGTGGATGGCAAGAGCGAAACATGCCGAATCGGGTAAAAACATGTGCATCTGTGTTGACGTTCAGAGGGGCAAAAATTATATGATAAAGTTTTACTCTCTTTATCTTTAATTACTTTTATTTTAAAGTTCACAGATTTTTTTTATTTGTCATTTTAGCTTTTTAACGTACTTTTCTCTATTTTTAATACATTTTTATCTTTGTCTCTCTTCTTATTTTTAACGCATCTCACTTTGTTCATTATCTTTAATTTTTGTGTCAATATCTAAAATGACATGTAAAAAGAGACAGCGGGTATAGTTTTTTTTTAAAAAAAATATCTACAGGTTAGACCTGCCACTTGCATTGTGCTGCCTACAAATAAATTGTGTGACATCTGCCGTGCGCGATACGAATTATCTAGAGCCTGTACTCAAAGGTGCAGCAGAGCAAGGGGCATGCACCGTGCACGGATAAGTCCATGAGCGGAGCTAGAGAAATTCGAGGGAATGCAATTGCCTCTTGCATGCATAGTTTTTCACCTTGTGGCTGCATGTACGATGAAAATTTAACCACAAACATTATGTTTTCATGGACCTTTTCACAATTCTGCAGGTACCTATCAGATTTTACTCCTTTATAAACAAGTATAAATTTAGCTTGATATATGGTCTGGCACTATTTAAATCTAGCCAGTAATAGTAGTATATTTGGCCCACAAGTATAGTTTAGGTCATGTTTCATTAAGGACACGGTACGACGAGGCGCACGGCTTCTGATGGGTTAAAAACGGCTTCTGATGGGTTAAAAACGGCTTCTGACTTCCGAGTTGTCTCGCCATTTTGCCAAAGTTCACCATAAGTTTTTACTCTCTCTATTTCAAAATAAATGATATTTTTTAACTTTAAACATCATGTGTTGATTCTGTCTTACTCAATTTTTTTTTTGAAAATGTCATGTACTCATTTATTGTGAATTATCTTATCATTAGAAATACTTTTAAATGTGACTTATTTTTATATTTGCACAAAAAATTAAATAAGTTGAATGTTCAAACATATGTATCTATTTTGCGATGGATTATGATCATATGGGCACCACTAAACAGAGGGCCGGCCCTGAGATTATAGAAGCTCATGGCAAGATCGGTGTTGAAGGCCCTAAACATTTGAACTTATAATTTTTTAGCTAATTAAACTCACAATTATCTGAATAATAGTAAAAAAAAATATACTTGCATCCTCGGCTCTGACCAAACAAGCAAAACAAAATCAAGTTATTCTTTTCACAAACTATTCCAGGCAGTGCTATTCAGAGCAGTGGTCAAGCAAAACACAATCAAGTTGTCCTTTTCACAAACGATTCCAGGTTGAGCAGTGGTCGAGTGAAGCAACCAGTTTTTCCAGCAAGAAGATTCCAAGAGAGAAGCTGCTTAGAAAATTGATTTTTCAGACGCATACATGTACCCATGAGGAGTTGAAATGGCAGTACTGGGAATTATTTGCGGTAGCGGCAGACGCACACACCGGCTGAATCCAGTCAGAGCTGCAGCTCGACCTGTCTGTCAAAGACCCAGGCGAAGGGCACCCCACGGGGCTCCGGCCGCTGCCGCCGTCGCGCGTCCAGCTGGTCCATCTTGCGCACCCTCTCCGGCAGCCGGCAGACGTACTCCTGCGCACGCCTCCCCTCGCCGGTGAGCCCGACGCCGAGGTCGGCGACGCCCCACCGATGGACGAAGAAGTCGACGAGGTTGGCGTAGTCCGCGGTGGTGTAGACGCCGAGCTTCTGCGCGATGGCGGCGTAGTGTTGGAACAGGTTGGGGTCCTGGCCGTCGAACATGTAGTAGGCCGGCATGAGGATCCTCTCCCTCATCATGTACTCGAGCGCGCGCACGGCGGCGTCGGGGGTGAGCTCAAACATCTTGTCCACCACCCTGGTGTACGCCGCCTCGTGCCGTTTCTCGTCGGCGGCGATGGCGCCGCAGATCCTCGCCAGGTTTATGTCGCCGAGCTCCTTGGCTTTCTTGGCGGTGTTGCCGTGGGAGATGAAGGTGGCGCGCTCCTGGAAGGCCGTGTAGATGAAGCCGCGGTACGGGCACTTGTCCGACGCGAGGCGCATCCCGGCGTTGATGAGGTGGTGGATGGTCTGCTCGACGCGGCACATGTCGACGCGGCCGCAGAGGTAGAGATACCGATTAAGCAGGTCGCCGTGGCGGTTCTCTTCGGCGGTCCATCCGCGAGACCAGCGCGCCCACGCGTCGGCGCTGGAGGGGCTTTCGTAGCCCACGAAGCTATTGAACGCGGCGTGGTACGTGGGGAGGGCCTCCTCCGTCACCATGTTCCCCACCAGCACGACATAGTAGTCGTCGGGGATCTCCTGCGCTCGCGCGCGGAGCTCGTCAACCTCATCGCGGAACCCCGGCGAGGACGAGTCAGGAAGGAGGTCGTGCGGCTGCCACGAGCGGTCCACGGGCTTCAGCAGTGGGAGGAGGTGCGACTCCGCCCAGCCCTCCAGAGACCGCAGCAGCTCCGCCGCAGGCATCGTCATTGTATCCTGCAGCATGCTGCCCGTGCATGTGGCTGCTGTCACAGTGGTTGTAGCGCAACGGATCGTCGTCGTCGACGGCCTGAGAAAGGCTGGCCGCGGTGACCGCCATGATAAGAAGGGCGCCCTCACGGAGGCGGGCTTCGATGCACCACGCATGGAACAAGCCTCCATGAGGAAGAGAGAGCGACTCTATGACCCTCTAGTGCAGGGAGCAGGGGAGGCTTAAGAAAAAAGGACGAGGGGGTCACTGGTGCTCATAGAAGCGGGCTCTCTCCGATCCGTGTTTATATAGACCCATTTCTAGTGGGCTGACGCATACTCTCTTGGTCCTGATTTACAAAGCACGAGAATTGACAAGGGATAGAAAAGTTAAGCACGAGAATTTACGAGGGATAGAAAAATTGAGACGTAATGAAAACTGAAAAAATAAAATAATGATAGAGATATATAAAAAATAAAGAAAAGTGCATTGCGAGGTGAAGATTATAAGGAGCAGTATATACAAGGACAGTCTGGTGTTGGACGACACTACATGGCCTCGTAACGTCGTCGATGCCAACGATGGCGATGGACCCAAGTGACATTTGCTACTCTCTCTCTCCTACTTTATTTGGCACATTATACTTCTTTAAGTTTTTATAATTTACTTGTCTCATTGTCTAATGTACTTTTCTATCTTCAAAAAACATCTTTTATCTTTATCTTTTTTCCTTCTTATTTTTTTGTACACTCATCTTTTTCACTTCATTTTAATTCTCACGCTCTCTCCAACCTTTACATATGACTAGGCATAGAAAGCAAATAATTCAATTATGATATATGAACAAACAGATGCTCTGGCCCACCCATGTTCTTCTAAACTTGGCGGACAGTACTATTGACTTGGACGCCTAAATCTCCATGTTTAAGTCCGCCAATCCGTGGTCTGGACCAGAGTTTATGATTTCATTTAAACCGCTAAAACCAGTCAGGATCGGTTCGACAAAAACCGCGAAAACTGTAAAAACCGATCGAAAACCGTTTCAAATCGAAAATTTAAAATTTGAACGAATTGCTACAGTAGGTTTCACCAGTTAGCCGAACAGTTTTAATAGTTAGTTGACCGGTTTTTACGGTTTCAGATTCAAAATTTGAAACTCACCGGTTTTAATGGTAAGCCGAGCGGTTTTCGGTATTCTAAAATTTTTTAAATTTTCAAAATTTTAAAAAATTTTAAAACAAAAACCGATCGTCCGGTGAAACCGAACCGCAGCGATAAAGTCAAAAACTGTGAAAACCAAACAATTTACCGTGGTTTTGTGAACCCTGATCTGGACCTGTTCCACGTCCACCCTGAAATAGAAAAACAAGGACAGGAGGTTTGTTTATCGAAGTACACGATTGATTAGCTGTAACCACAAAGAGGTAAAGGACATGAATAACTGTAACACCTAGCATTAACAAGTATTCTCTTCATCGGCTGTGTTTGGCAGTTACTCCTGTTCTCAAATTGATGTTACTATTGACTACAAATATTAATTTTGACCATTTATTTTATTTAAAAAATAATTCAAATCTAAAAAATTTTAAGTTGTAATTCAAATATCTTTGATGATAAAGCAAATTATAACAAAAATTTATAAAATTTGTCATATTTTTTTTGAATAAGACGAATGATCAAAGTTAATGTTTGTAATTAACAGCGACATCAATTTGAAAACGGAGAGAGTATTTTGTAAGCCGGCTACCGCTGCACCTACTGTAGATCCAAAACAATTTGCTATTGTAAGCTCTAGTGGTGTAGCTAGCTGGGAGGACAGGTCGACCTCCGTTCATTCTGAGATTAAAACAATTGATTATAGCACTGTAGTATATATATATATATATACACACACAGTTTTACAGTTCATGCCTTTTTCTTTTCCTTTGTAGCCCATCCTAGCGGATCGTAATAGCTACACCACTGAATGTAAACTGCGGCTGCAGCTCTCGCACTCTCCCAACACCAAGAGTTAAATTACAGGTGTCTGTCGTTTGAATTCCTGTCCAGCCGATTGAGTAAGCGCTTGGTAGAATAAGAGTAAGGCGCTTTTATAAGAATTTCGTAGAATTTTCCAAAAATTAATTTAATTTTATAGAAAAAAATTGCAGGAAAGAGGAAGAATAACGGGGCGTAAAGTTTTGGCGGTGTGCATGCATGCACCTGATCGGCTTGACTACGTGTGGCGTCCTCTGGATGCGAATCATGCGTTCGTACGCGTACGCGTCGCGTGCATATGCGTTAAGTATGGCGAGTTCTGGTACTGTCGACTCGACTCAATTCAAAGGGGGGCGATGAATGAAGGATCGCTTACTGGTAGCGGGTGGTAGGCAGGCAGCAGTGCGCGCCGGCCGGCCGCCGCCGCTGCTCCGCACCTGTCGTCTTCCGTGCGCGCAACTGTGCTCCACTAGTCCACTCCATCTACATGGGGCAGGGCGGCAGGCACAGTGGAAGGGTATGGACTCGCATGCTGCACCATCAATACACACTGCGGGGAATGGGAGTACGCCGTGCATGGATGCCTGCTGGCACCGTGCATGGATGCTTTCCTTGCGCTGCTGCTCTTTTTTTTTTTTTGGCACCGTGCATGGATGTTTACTTATAAAAATCTTCGTAATGAAAATAATCGGATTTTCCGATATATGCTTCTCCCATGATCAGAAACAAACAAGACCTTGTGATTCCTTTGACAACTAGGCACGAGATACGAGTACCAGCTTGTTCAACTACGAATATCGCTAGGATGGGCTACAAAGGATGGGCTACAAAGGAAAAGCAGGGCATCCCTGTCGAGTCACAAGTCGTTCTATCAAACGCCATCAAAGCAGGGCATACCGACTCAAGAGTGTCTATAACTGTACTGCTGCAGGAGCGGTAGTGGAGCCTCAAGTCTCATTGTTGCACTACTGGCATAAGTCGAGTCACAAGTCGTTCTATGAAAAAAACAACCATAGGCAGCACAGTGCACCATGTTACTTCATCTGTCTCAATTTATAAGTTATTTTAAAACTTTTTAATTTTTTTAAATTATAAGTCGTTATTACTGCACTCTCTCTTTCCAAATACTTCTCTATCTCTCCTCGTATTCAGCGAATACCACCTTTTTCATTTTTTTAATTAGCACCAAAAAAGTACTAATTATAGCTATAGACAATGTTCATGCACAAAATTGCTTAAAAATCTGTGACCGAAAACAACGCTATTTCTATCAATGTTACTATCACGGTATCCTTTTGGTCAAAAAGAAGCCTGCCAAAATTCAGCGTCTGCACGTTGCGACAAAGTCAAGACCAGCCATCCATGTCGATGTCAGGACCATGCATGCCAATTAAGATCACTATGTATGCTTGTGGTGCTCATCCAAACTGGATGGCAGACAAGGGTGGAACAGCAGTTACATTAGTACCCTTATGGTCTAGAGTTTTTTTTATTTAATCCTTTTTTAATTAATATTTAAAAAAACTGCGTCGAACTAAATTTTCAAAATTTGGACCGTTTTAGTTGTGCCAATCGTAATGGCACGATTTTTTAAGGAGCCACGCCACATGGACCGGCGCAACTCGGGCCACGTCAGCCGTGGAATCTTCGCTGTACGCCACGCGAGTCGCGTCGATCGATGTAGTGCAACTGGAGTCGCATCCATCTGTTTGGCGCGTGCATAAGAGTCGACAGCGAGCCCGGCGGCTTCTTGCTCCTTTCTTTTTCCCCACGCGCGCGCTCGACGCCGGTTTCTCTCTTCTCGCCACGACTTGGGCTCAAAAATCCGGCGAGGATCGGCCATCTCCCTTTCTCAAACTTGGAGCATTTGATCCTTGAAGGTAGCTCTCCCATTCCATCCGAGTAGATTTGTTTTTCATGCATGTTTTGTTAGGTTTTGGGGTAGGTAGGGTTTAGTGAAATGTGGAGATTTTTAGTTTATGATTTGTAAGAATGTGGTTGTTAGAGGCATGTTATATCGATAGATTATCATATTGCACTGCGATATTAATATGATAATATGCATGTGTTGTTTTTCTATGTTTACTAATTTTTATTTATTTTTTGTTTTGTGATAGATAATTTTCAAAAACTAGAGTGGTATTTGTTGAATGGATTGTATAGTTCATTTGTTCCATCATTGTATTTTTAATGAAAATGGTGAAGTGGTTAAGAGGTGCAAAGAAGTGATTTCATTTGAAAAACCACCTTGTTTTTGTGAAGTTGAGGCAAGACTGAAGTCTATTGTTAGGTGGATAGTGGTCTTAAGTTTCGTGGTTGGTTTGATGTGGAAAGTGGCGATAGAGCGCATTACATTTTGTTGAAATTAGCTTCGAAAGATGATTGGAACCTTTATAAGGACGGTTTGAAAGATGCTCAAGTGAAATATACTGAGGTTATAGTTGATATAATTGAGGAGGAAGAGGTTGGTCATATTTTATTAGCATGTGAAGATGTGTGTTTGGAGGAGGAGCCAATTGAGGTATTGACTGCAGCGAAACTTTGTTTGGAATGTTTGGGCCCGTATACAAAAAAAGCATGGTGGATGTTGGAAAGTGACCAATGTGAGACAACCTCACACATGCGGTACAATCCATATTAAGCAAGTGCATTCACAATGCACGGCGAGGTACCTTGGACTTCGCATTGATCCAATGTTATGGGCTGACTACAATATCACTGCTGCATCTTTTATTGAGGCTATACATGATTTCATCGGTTACCGTGTGAAGTATGGCAAGGCATGGAGGGCGAAACAGTTTGCTATGGCCGACTTTGGGGAGATTGGAAAGAGTCTTATAATACTTTACCTATAATTCTGAGTGCAATTGCTCATTATAAACCTGAAACAA
Source organism: Zoysia pacifica (assembly GCA_001602315.1). Classification (NCBI taxonomy): domain Eukaryota; kingdom Viridiplantae; phylum Streptophyta; class Magnoliopsida; order Poales; family Poaceae; genus Zoysia; species Zoysia pacifica. The sequence continues at coordinate 53,771 of BCLH01001529.1, read as the reverse complement.
AATATTTCATATATACCAAGGAATGCTAGGTATCGATGGTGAGAGAATGATGAAACCTATGCTCTGCCATGTGTTTTGGTGCTTTTCTCAGTGTGCAGAGGCTTTCAGCAATTGTTGGTCAGTGATTAGTGTGAATGCCACTTTTTTTACCAGGAAATAAAGGGGACATTAATAGTAGTAGTTGGCATTGATGTCCAAGATCAACTGATTCCTTTAGCATTTGCCATCATGGAGAGAGAACAACTTGAGTTGGTTATGGTTTGTTAGACACATAAGACGCCATGTGATAAGGTCAAATAGGTAGATATGTATGATTTTAGATAGGCATAAAAGTCTGCTTAATGCTGCCTCAGAGGAACTCCATAGATACCCTCCACTGGTTCATAGGTGGTGCATGCGGCATTTTACTGTGAACATCTAGAAAAGACAAAAAAAGTAAGGAGGTTATCAAATCTCTCAAGAGAGTTTGCATGGCTATACAGGAGAGACAATTTGACAAACGGTTAGAAGAGTGCCGCAATCTTTTAAATGACACATCTTAATACAAATAATACCAAAAAAGTTCTACTTGTAACAAAAATTACGTATATTCCACTAAACCCTAACTACTTTAAACCCAAACAAAACATTCATGAAAAACAAATCTACGCGGAGGAAATGAAAGAGGTACCCTCACTTGACTTTTTCTCGAAGTTTGAGGAAGAGAGAGGCTCGATCTGGGCCGCATTTTGGAGGTCAAGTCGCGGAGACGGAGAGAGAAACAAGAGTGTGGGCGTGCGTGAGGAAGAAGAAAGTGAGGAGGAAGAAGCCGCGGGGCTTACGGCTGACTCTTATGCACGCGAGTCGCGCTAGTCCAATCGGCGTGACTCGCGTGGCGTCCAGCGGGGATTCCACAGTTGACGTGGCCCGAGTCGCGTCGGTCCTTGTGATGCGGCTCCTTTAAAAGTCGCGTCACTACGATTAGCGCGACTAAAACGGTCTAGATTTTGTAAATTTAGTTCGGCACGGTTTTTTTAAATATTAATTAAAAAAAGATTAAATAAAAAAAAACTCTATGGCCTAGCTATTCAACAGCTTGCAATATTTTCCTAGTAGATGCCTCAGATTTGTAGTAATAGCTCTGATGAACTTTCTTGGTACTTCATCCATCCCAAAATAAATATCGTTCTAAGTAGAATTTTAGACATCTATGCTTGACAATTGGTCTTATTAGAAATCCTTTAATAATGATGTGATTGTTTTTATATTTTCAAAAATTATTAGAATAAGATGAGTGGTCAAACATTGATTTCTAAAAGTCAATAACATCATTTATTTTGGGACAGAGTGAGTACAATTCTATAACATTCTACCTCTGGACAGTTGTTTCTTTGGTGAGAACTCATTCACAAAGGTTGCCCATGCCAGCTTCAATGACTGAAGTAAAGACACCAGATTCACGCAGATCTTAAACAATTGACTAAACAAAGAAGATATGGAGAAGTATATATATAAGCTTTAAATAGTATGGAAATTGATAGCGACTTCACATCAGCATCGAATTATTAGCAGTCCTTTCCTGAGAAGCTTCAGGTTGACCTGCATATCATTCCCCAGAACACGTTCATTGTATCTGAACCGAAAGAGAAAGATTTGAAGACCATGAGATAGATATACAGAGATAACAAAAAAAAAGGACCATGTTGTATTTTTGTTAGATAATACTAGACCTCAGAAAAAAAGAACTAAAGTCAGTGGATTAAATTTATATCAAGAAGTAGCTGGAATGCAGCCCATGAATTTATGCGGCCGAAAGGTCCAACCTAGCCTGGCTTTTACAGTCTCTAGGAAGGCTAGGAAGTAGTAGTAGTAAGTTTTGAGCTCAGTCCGGCCTGATGCTAGGGAATACATTAATGTTCATTATATATTCCCTAAGAAAAATAATAATAAAACATTATTTTATCGATAATACTATCTTCACTATTTTCAGATGTCTAGAATTGGCCCATGTGTTTTTAGGTAAGGCATTTCAGGCCCGTCACATGTGTTTTAAGGTTAACATATTAACGCTATGTTGGAACTGGGGAATCATGAATTCATTATACGCGCACTTCTCATAGCTTAAAAGCTAGCAAGTTATTCAGTGTCCATGAATAGGTAATTAAGCTACTCAGCTTGATTTGCCAGGATAGGCAGAGATATACTAAAGCTGAAGAAGAAGACATGAGATGATACATAGTCCAAGGACCATTTGACTTTGGGTAGACCCTTGAGGCCTCAAGAAACAATCTTTGAAGTTAAGGAAGCTCAGCAACAACATATAGATTGTCTCTCAAGGAAAGAAATTACCTAGGCAAAGAAACTAACTTTTCTCTCTCTAACTTACAGGTTCAAATGCTGTCAAGGCAACTGGCCCGAGAGAACTACTACTTAAAAAACTATTTCTGCAGGCGGACCTAAAGTGGTCTCTACAAGCGGTTTTTTTATCCACTGGCATTCATGAGCATGTAGAAATCATGATTTATATACACATTTATACCCACCGCTTGCACAAATAACACCTGTGCAGACAGCACTGTTAAGATGACCGCCTGCACAAATAATAGGGCAGCACCATAAGTCCACCGCCTGCACAAAAAAGGGCAGGGCAGGTGGCAAAGTAAGTCCACCTTCTTGCAAATCAGTTTTTTGGAAATAAAAAATACAATAATCAGACAGCAGCCATGCCACAACCGCCGCTCTTCTGGAGCTCTGCCTCCGCACCCCCGCTCTGCTTCGGAGTGCCATTGCATCGCACGCCTCTGCCTGGACTGTTCATGGGCTACCCGCGCCACCGCCAGCAGCGACCACAGCCCTGCCAGGAAAGAAAGCTGCCTCTTCACAGAGAGAGAGAGAGAGAGAGAGAGAGAGAGAGAGAGAGAGAGAGAGAGAGAGACTACAACAAATATTGTAATCTATGATGCATTCTTCATGACGTATTTAGAAAACATCATAAAGGTGGTACCATCAGTGATGGTTATTGAGTTTTTTTGCAATTGTTTCTAGTGATGGGCTTTCCAACCCATAATTTAAGATGGAACCTTTGAGTCTATCATGATCCACCAAACGTCATGGATTAGGCCATGGCCTCGTATCCGAGACAAAATATTAGTCTAAAAAAAATGCAACAATAGTAATTGAACCAGTTACCTGCCTCTACAACATAAGGAACATTACCTGTATATTGTTCAATAGGTATTCAAAATATTTATTGGGATACATAATATTAATGATTTTGCAAATAACATCAAAAGGGTGCTTGAGTTTGTCAATTGAAAAAAAACATGTTTTTACATTACCTATAGAAAATTGTGAATGAGTTCAAGTTTTTTCTAAACTTCTACACAACAAAAAATACCTTGCGTATTACACGTTAAAAATATATTAGGGCCTATAAGATTATTTGTATGCAAGTTACATCAAAATGGTGAGTTTATTAGTTATTTAACATGCATATATGAGATGTAGGCATCACAAACACACCTTGAAAGCTCAATCAAAGTTAGTCTCTACCTAGATATATTAAATTCAAGGATCTATCTGTGACATGTTATTGTTAATTCAAGGTTCTAGTATATAGAACTTAATACGAGGGTTCTCATCCCCTCAATGTCAATAGGGAACAGGGATGAGATTTCACCTGCATCACCCTAGATGGTAGTTTTTGAGCCTTGAGCGATCATCATCCTCGCTGCTGTAAGCTTCATGGTCATTGGAGCATCTGATTCCCCTAAAATATAAATGTTTTGCTGATTGACTAAGAACCATAGGCTAACTCATTGGTTGTAGGTTGGCTCATCTTTAATCTTTAGGATCTACGAGTTGACTTCCTCTATAGTGATTGACAACTCGTATGCAGATTGGACTCTTGATTGAGTACCATGTGTGGCTAACTATAGGCCTTGAGTCCATAGGAAAAACCAGTACTATTAAGAGCTCGAGTCCTCTTTAGTCACATTAGTGTTAGGGTGTTTGGATGCTCTAGTAATTCTCAAAGACACTAAAGTGATGGAGGATGTGCTAAGAAAGCAAATGAAAGAGGTTGGAAGCAAGGAATATTTAAAGATATAAAGTTAAAGTTTTCGAATAGTCACTGGACCATCTCATTGGAAAGTTTAGTGGGTCACTGGACATTACAGTGACTATAGAAGATGGAATCTAGAGAATGTTGCAGTACGAAACATGCGAAGATAACTACTGGATAATAGCGTCAAACAATCCAGTTCAGTTACCAGATAGTCTGGTCATTAGAAGCTGAAGGTTTTCAGAGACGGATGTTTTTGAGCCCAATCGGGAAGGAGTCAAAGAACAACCCCATGTTCACTCACCAGATGACCTGATGAGTCTGAAAGAACAGTCTAGAAAAGGATGCAATTTTTTTCTAAAGGATGAACCAGAGCCATCGGACAATCCGGTGACCATTGGACAATACAACAGTTTAAGTCACTGGACAGTTCAATGATTACAAAAAGCAGACAAATTTTTGACATGATCGTCTAATGGGAATATCATATCTTGTAGCCAACATATACCCAAAAGATAGACGTTGGGATGTGTGCTTGCAGCCAGGGAAGTTAGCGGAGACTTGTGAGAGCCAAAGGACACCAAGCGAGAGCAGAATGTGAGATTGGAAGATATTTAGTACTAAAGGAAGGGTAACTATAGCATGCACACATTCTTAGAGTATGTGAGGCTTGAGGGGAGTGATTATGTTTATTAGTCTTGATCTATGATAGCCTAGACCGTTTTGGAGTTAGTGATTAAGCTTTTGTGGTGTTTGTGAAAAACATCACAATTTATGACCGGCTTTGGATCCTCAGCTGGAAAGGGACGTCAAGAGTGAGGACTCAAGCTTTGTTAGGCTTGTCCTACCAAAAGGTTTTGCCCGGGATATTGGGGATCACCTGTGCTTCCACTCTGGGGGTGGAGCGTACCTTGAGGATATGGATTTAGGAATTGCAGGAGGGACTGGGACTCTAACATTAGTAGTCCAATAAGTATTAGGAGAATGCGTCGTCTTTCTGAGACATCAGGAAAAACTCTGTCTCTTCACACTTGTCATTTCACTTCCATATTTATCTTTGTGCAAGTAGTTTACATGAGTAGTTCTAGCTTAATTGCTCTTGATGGTTCTTGTGCCAGTGCTTGTTTGTGTGCTTTACCCTTTCTCACAAGTATATTAGAAATCTTGGCTTACTAGACTTGCATAGAGTTGTTTGTTCTATGTTTCATTTGGAAGTTTATTTTCTAGATAAATTCGAGGTTACATTGGACCGCCAATTCAACTCTCTTCTTGGTGTTCTTGCCCCTTAGAGCTGTCTGTCTATACCTAGAAAGATGATTTGGACTATAGGGTCGACTGGGTATCTATGTTGTTATTATGCCCAGCTTGCATACCACAGTGGTGGCCGCTTCCAAACTCTGCGATCACGATGGCATGCTAACATGGTTTGCGTAACTGGCCATGGGGTCTTAGACCAAGGAGCCCCATGTCATCGGAGCAATGGAGGAGGACACGAGCATGGTGGCAGTCAAGCGCCCAATGGTTGAACTTGGGTGGGATAAGATTCCCCATGGGGATGACACTAAGGTGAAAACTAGGTGCCTATTGGGCAGGTCATAGCCACCAGTGACACTCCAAAGGTTATGGAAGAAGCCAAGCACGGGAGTTGTTCGATGGTCTGCACAAAAGCAGTGGAGGAAAGTAGGGTTGCGAACGAGCCAGTGCCAGCAGCTGCAGATGAGCGAGGTCATGGGGAGGTGGTGCGGCTCCATTGGGAGACAAAGGAAGATCTCCAATAAGAGGTCATCCTGTGCGAGATCCACCATTCGCTACTGTAGGGGTGGGGATGGACATGCTACAGGTTGGCAGGCACCTTGAGGGAATGAAAGTGAATGTGGGGTCTATGTTTATTGTTTGGGAGGGATATTCTCATTGGATATCTGGGATGTGTCTCAGCCCACACCCGCTATGGCCTCACCGTCCAACACTCCTTATGTTGAATAAATTTTTTATCATCTAAACTTATATTTTTCTTTTATTTTCCATTTAAAATGTTCACTTATTCATCATAGGTTTAAATTTATTCATCCATTTCATGCCTTTTCTTTACATGATTAGTATATGGTTGTTAATATAGGCTCCAATTTTGATTTTTTATCACAATGACTAATTTACCTTCCTGTCAAGTACACCCTCCGGTTTTAAATTATTGACACCGTTGATTTTTAACATCAACTTTGACCATTCATTTTATTCAAAAGAATTTGTTCAAATGTGTAAAATTTTGTTACCATTTAACTAATAATTTTACACATTGAAACAAAATTTTTGAATAAGACGAATGGTTAAAGTTGATGTTAGAAACCAACGGTGTCAATAATGTAAAAAATCTTAACCGATGGCGAATAAGGGAAATGAAAATTTTAGATGATGATATGGGAAGTGTTAGTTTAGATGGCGAATAAGGAATTTGTTTTCACTTGTTCCCTGTACTTGCTGCTTCTGCCATGGAGGCATCCAAGACCAAGCCCAATCCTTAGCCATCAGGGTGGGTTTGCTATGTTGTGCTTGAAATAGTTACATTGTTATGGTTTATTACCAAATCATGGTCACTAAAAATTACAAGAAATTTAGATGAAGCTTGCTTCTAGGTATGGTTAAGATTAGTCGATAGTCATCAACTATTCTTTCTAAGTGATATTATTATTACCCAAAAATGATATGTACAGAAGAAGTTAATTCTGTATTCTATTCTTTAGTTATATCCCCACAAAAATGTGAGTGATGCCCTTATGTAGTATGGCAAAGTAAAATGGACTTTATGGATAGAAAGATAGAGAGAGGAAAGCACTTATAAAGCAGTGGGCTCTTATTGTAAGCTAGTCCCATTAAGCCCTAGGACTCTAGGCTCTTTTAGTCATGAAAACGTAATTAACTGATGATTGCCTTGACTTTTCCCTATTCTACATATACCATACCCATGCCTATCGTCCATTTATCTAGGGAGCAATAAAATATACTGTGATCTGAGGAATAAATTTTGGTGAAAAAGGATAAAGAAATCACAAAATATGCACTAGAATGTGATACTTGTTGAAAAAAGAAAGGTGATCATTCACTCAGTGGGTCCACTCCAACCCTTGAGTATTGTTGGAAAAATCCAGTCGCACGTCTACTAGTTTCCCTTAATTCAGCTGTAATTTCCATTTTAGAGGGAACACAGTCACATTCTCTGGGTGTGCACGTCAGTTGGGAGCTTGACGCATGTGCTGAGCGCGTTTGTGTGGCACAGCCAAGTTTTGGGCACGTGCCACGCATGGCGGGTGTAGGACCTGGATACTACTCAGTATCTTTGTTTTCTGTTTCTTATACTCAGTAATGAACAACAGACAAGCTGCCATTCCCTCAGCACAAAACTGTGTGTCTCTCGCGTTCCAACTCGTTTGTGTCTTCGCTATCTGCTGGCATCGAACCGCCGGTGAACTCCAACATCGGCATCAGAGCGAGGTTGATTCGGGGACAGCTGCCATGTCGATGCTGGGGCGCGTCAAAGCAAATCCATCACCTCCGCGTCTCAATCGACGCACGTCATCCTCTCCGGCTCCACGCCGTGCTCGCCACCATGCTGGCGGGCGCGAGATCATAGTTGAGCGCGTCACAGAGAGGTCGACACAAGGACTAGTCTGGCCGATGCTCACTCACACAAATTACACCGAGTGGTCTCTCGTTATGAAGGAAAATCTTCAGGCAACCTAGTTGTGGGACATCATCGAGTATGGTGTAGATCGGTTCAGCGATGACCGAAAGGCTCTGGGTGCCATTCTCCGTGCCGTGCCAACAGAGATGTATGCCAGTCACCATCAAGGAAACCGCCAAGGCTGCATGGGACTCGATTCAAACTATGTGCATTGGTGCGGAACAGGTCAAGGAGGCCAATGCTTAGAAGCTGCATCAAGATTTCAGGGATTTCGCGTTCAAGGCCAGCAAATCAGTGGAGGAATTCTCAAGCATCACTTCTCTAGCCAGGAGGCTGCAAGCACTCGGTGATCGAAGAAGCTGTTCCATTCTGTCTCTGCAAACCTAGAACAGGTAGCAATTTCTATTGAGATGTTGTTTGATCTTAACGACGTCTATATAGAGAAGGCCATTGGTCGACATTGCACCGTTCAAGCAGAGGAAGAAGATCGCGTCCAGCTCTGTCAACGAGAATTCAGGCCGTGTTCTTCTCACTGAGGAGGAGTGGATGGCAAGGCTGAAGCCTGAAGGTGTGTGAGGAAGACAAGGGGGGCTCTAAATCTGGAAGAGACCATGGTGGTGGAAGGTCTCGAGGCCGTGGTCGTGGCAGTAGCAGCAGCGGCGGTGCGCGCTAAAGCAAAACTGCTGCCGGTGGCAGGCCACACTAATCAACTCGAGATGACAAGTGCCACTACTGTGGGAAGATGGGCCATTTCACCAGAGATTGCCGCAAGAAAAAGCATGAAGAACAAACCCACTCGATCCAAGAAGCAAATAATGAATACAAGGCCCTGCTGATGGCCCAGGATGTGGTCATCTTCAACCCCGTACTAGAACCATTAATTCATCGTCGAAATTGGATACAGTCCCACAACACATCCGCTTGAGTTCAAATTGAGGAGGAGAAGGTGTTCATCCAGTTGGGGAAGCCACAGGAGCGCGGCCACAACCACTGCATACTCAACACTGGCACCACTAATCATATGAGGGGGTTAAGAGGCACCTCCACCAAGCTCAACACTAGGATCCATGGGAACATCCGGTTTGGAGACGGATCTGCGGTTGGGATTGAAGGCCGGGGAACCATCGTCCTGAACTGCAAGAATGGAGAACATCGCCCGCTGCCAAGGTATACTTTATACCTCATCTAAAGAACATCATTAGCTTTTGCCAACTTGATGAAGCCGGGTGCAGAGTGGAGATCGATGGCAGGATGCATGTCTTCCACCAATCTCATCATCTACTGGCCTGCATGAAGCGATCTGCATCTTAGCACCCAGTGTGTTTGTCTGCTCGTGGTGAGGAAGAAGCATGGTGGTGGCACGCCAGATTTGGGCACATTAACTTCAACTCGCTGCATCAGTTGGCTCAAGGGAAATGGTTCTGGTCTGCCGATGCTGAATGTTGGCGGTGCTTAAGAACCACTTAAACCTTTAATGAACTTTGAAAAATAAATAAAGACTTAGCATTTCTTGCATGCATTTTATTTTAAATAATTTAGCTTCACATGTACTTGAAGAAAATATGCATGCAGGTTTAAAATCAACTTTATAATGTGAGGAAATGCACTAACATGGCAAAAGTTAACAAACAGACGAATCCGATGAAACTATGTGGCAAAGAGTCAATCCGCGGAGATTAAACGAATACTATGACGAATCCTCAGAGGAATCCCGCATAAGATGAACCAGAGGGGGACCCGGCCAAAGATGGGTCTGGAAGGCCCAACGACCAGGTTGACCGGCCCTCCTGGTCGGCCGACCAACCATTAGCGACTTTCGTGACCAACCATTAGCGACTTTCGTGGGTGGCTTCCACACAACGGCTCTCCCAGGTTTTTTCAAGATTTCTGCGGTGGCTTTGCACACGAACCAAGTCTTCCCGCCGACCTTTGAAGCCTATAAATAGGACTCTTCACCTCCTCAATTGGACATACACCATATTTCAAATTTTCCACTTATACTCCATTAGTTCTCCATTGCTCGAGTGGCGTTAGACTCGAGGAGTGTCTCTCTAGTTCCAAATCATCTTGGAAGAGTTAGTGAGTATTTTTCTCATGTATCTTTTTCTTTTTGCATTAACTTTGACATGAATAAAGGTATAGTTTCCTTTTAATTATATCTCCCTTAGTATAATTGTATTTATATTAATGGCAAGTTGCTCTTGTTTGATGTATTTATCTATGGACTTAGGTATGATTATACCAAGTAGAGCCTACTTGTTATTTTAGTCAATGCATGTTTAGGCGTCTATACTATAGCATCGGTTCAATATACTTTTAGTATGTCTTAGTCTTAACTTTGCTATCTGGAAGGGTTAAAGTATAGTTGAATAATGTAGACAAAGTGATCAGGTTATTCATCTTCATTGAATATGTGTGTACCCCACGATTTGTAGAGGTCGGCAACAAGTGGTGACAGCGCTATGCGTCAATTGTAATCCTTCATGTCGGGTATGATGTATGGCCTGTTAAAGATGGTGCACTTTGGTTTGTTAACCCAAGTTAGAAGGCACCACCCCTAGTAGTGCCTGTGTACCTCTGGAATTATGTCCTAAATCATGTTTTGATTAGATAATATATATACTCATGTAATTTAGAAAGTACATAAAGAACTTGATTTGTCCATATTCCTGCCACTAATTTGTAATTAGAATAAAGTAGAGAAGTCCGATATGTGTGTCCACTATCCTATTCATATATGTTTACCCCTATTTGAGACTTATTTATTTCAATATGAGTAGTCTTGCTTTGAATTAGTTTTTAGAGTAATTTCCACTATCGGATACTGCCCATGCCTTCCTTTGGGATAAACACAATACCTTGGAATACTCTTGGGTCAAATGTTACAATGGTAATTCCGTTCACTTTCAGAATCAATTCTGATTTTGTATGATTTTACCATGGCCAATACTTATGTGATCCTTGCGATAATGTAACAAACGCCAACAATAAACTAGGTGAATCAGATATGTGATAGCTGTCCTTTAGGGAAACAGCAGCGCACACCGTTCCCAAATCAAGCTCAGAATAGAGCTGCAGACATTCTTGATCTGGTTCATGGTGATCTATGTGGTCCTATATCGCCTGCGACTAGGGATGCAAATGAGTATCCAATGGGTATTTATAGGTCAAGTCTCTAGCTCATTTTATCCTACTAACTATAATAAGGTGGAGAGGAAACTTAGTTTGTTTTAGAAAGTTTTGGGCCAACCCACTGACCCCAAAAAACTGAAAACTTGCATCCCTACCTGCGACACCGAGTGGAAATAGGTAATTTTTGCTGCTCGTTGATGATCTAAGCCGATACATGTGGATTAATGTTCTGTCTAGTAAAGATCAAGCAGCCGCTGCTATCAAGAATTTTCAGTCTAGCTTCTGTTGAGGTTGAGACAGGAAAGAAACTGAATGTTCTCCGCATTGATCATGGGGGAGTTCACTTCTGAGTTGTTAATATTGTGCAGGTCATGGTGTTCAACGACAGCTCACCGCTCACTACTCCCCGCAGCAGAATATGGTAGTGGAACGGTGAAATCAGAGTGTTGTCTCCATGGCACGCTGTATGCTGAACGCAAGAGGCCTCCCTGGAATCATTTGGGGAGAAGCGGTGACCACTGCAGTGTTCATCCTCAATCGAGCTCTAACATGGGTGCTTGATGGCAAGATCCTGTACAGGTCTTGGCACGGAGTTGGACCAGCAGTTCGCTTCCTCAGAACCTTCGGTTGCTTTGCCCACGTCAAGAACACTCACCCAAGTCTCAAAAATCTTGATGACTGCACTATGCCGATGATCTTCGTTGGTTATGAAGCTGGATCCAAGGCGTACAGATGCTTCAATCCCATCACCAAGAGCGTCATCATCTCACGCAATGTCATCTTTGATGAAGCAGGACGGTGGTGCTGCTGGGAGAATAGGAAACATGCTGCAGGCGACGTTCCCGAGCCATTCATCGTCAAGTACACCACTGTTGCTATGGTGGAGAATCCGCTACGACCTGTCACTCCACCAGGGTTGGAGTTATATGTTGGTGTCGGTGTCAACTGGCACCAATGATTTTTTCTAAATCCTTTATAAATTACTATTTACCACTATTTATAAATATTAGTGATGACACTGGCACCTCAGACGCTGGAGCCAAGAACTCCATCGAGAGAAATTCCAGTGGCGGCTCAAGAAGATGAGCCTGAATATGATCACCTCGACAACGACCATGATGATACGCCACTCCGTCTGCGCTCCATCAACGACATCATGGGCCATGCACAAACACCAAGTTTAGCCCCTCGACTGCTTGATCAGCAGCTTTACTTCACCTCTGCAGATGAGCCAGCAACATTTGAAGAAGTAGAACATGAAGGCTGCTGGCGTCAGGCGACGCAGGAAGAAATTAAAGCAATAGAAGATAACAAGACCTGGAAACAGTTCTGACCAGACACAGAGTAATCGGACTGAAGTAGGTGTTCAAGGTAAAGTGAAATGAAAGTGGTGAGGTCAGCACGTCTGGAGTCGGTGCGAATGATGCTTGCATTGGCAGCGCATGAACACTAGGAAGTACATCATATGGATCTTAAGAGCGTGTTTCTGAACGGTGATCTCAAGGAGGAGATTTATGTCTCACAGCCACCAGGTTTTGTCACCGATGAAAGGTGTTGTATGGTCTTCGTCAAGCACCCAAGGCCTAGAGTGCTAAGTTGGATACCACTCTGACATACCTTGGTTTCCAGAAGAGCACCTCAGAGCATTGGATTTACACATGAACAAGTCACGGCTGGTGACAGGTATTTATGTTGATGACCTGATTAGGCAACAAGGAGGATATCATGGAATTCAAAGAGTAATGAAAAGAAAGTTTCAGGTGTGTAATCTTGGATTACTGACTTACTACCTTGGAATTGAGGTGAATCAGAACCTGATGGTATTCAGCTATGCCAGACTGCATACTCCTTCAAGTTGCTTGAGAAATGTGGTATGAGTTCCTGCAATCCCAGTAAAACACCCATGGAGAATAGACTGAAACTAAGCAAGTAGAGTGACAGAGCTCTCGTTAATGCCACAGAATACAGAAGTATTATTGGGGGGCTAAGGTATCTACTGCACACTCGGCTGGATCTTGCTTTCGCAGTAGGATATCTCAGCAGGTTTATGGAAGAGCCTCATGAAGATCACCTATATATTGGCAGTGAAAGAGTCCTGAGGTATGTGAATGGAACTCGTGATCATGGGCTTTTTCTACACCAGGCACACCGAGGGAAAGCTGAAGCTTACAGGTTTCAGTGATGCTGACATGGCTGGCAACATTGATACTCGGGAGAGTACAAGTGGTGTTATTTTCTTCCTCAGAGGTAATCCTGTATCTTGGCAGTCATCAAAGCAGAAGTTAGTTGCAAATTATCTTTCTGCCATCACATTGAGCAAGAACCCTGTTTTTAATGATCGAAGCAAATATATTGAGGTGCGTTATATTTCATTCGTGAATGCGTCGAGGAGAATAGGGTCGTCCTCAGCTACATCGCTTCAAGATCTCAGGCTCTCAGCTGGTCGACATTTTGACGAAGGTGTTTGGGCGTGTTCGCTTTCACGAGTTGAGCGCTGATATAAGCCTCATGGTCAGTTGGTAGTCGCGCTCAAGTTTGGGGGGTTGGGGGGGGGGGCACTAATGTTGGGAAATCTAGTTGCGCAGCTACCAGTTTCCCTTAATTCAGTTGTAATTTCCATTTTAACAGCCACACACTCTGGTTCTGCGCATCAGTAGGGAGCTCGACGCATGCCAAGCGTGTCGTGCGGCACGGCCAAGTTGTGGGCGCGTGCTGCGCATGGCGGGTGAAGGACCCGACCACTACTCTATATCTTTAATTCCCCTTTCTTATACTCAGCAATGAACAACAGAAAAGCTGACGCTTCCTGCAGCACAAAACTGTACGTGTCTCTCTCTCGCGTTCCAGCTTGTGTGGGTGTCTCTTCGTTCTCTGCCGGCATCAAAGGCCGAAGAACTCTGACAAGTATTCCAAATTGGAAGTGAGAAAATATAAATATGGGCTTTATAATGGCATTAAATTCCATATGTGTCATTATGGGTAGACAGATAAAATTAGCTCAATTCATTACTGTAAATAATCTTTAATACCAAGAAGCATGTAGAGTTGTGCATCTTAAATTTGTTTATATGGAGTACCCCAAGACAATTATGAACGACAGAAGATCTACATTAATTTGTCACTCCTTTAGAACAACTCCATGCTTCTTTGGGACCAAATTAATTCGAAGTTTACATTATCATCCACAAACCGATGGCTGAATTGAAACTGTTAATAAAATAATAAAGGACATGGTTAGATCATGTGTGTTAGCTAATGGTGCAACTGGGATGAATATTTGCCCTTGGCAGGACTTTCTACAATAATATCTATCAAGAAAGCATCAAATTGGCCCTATTTGATGTTTTGTATGGCCAACCATGTCAGACTTGTTTGAATGTTTGAATCTAGTAAAATAGTAAATTTTGGACCTATTTGATGGCCTAGGCCAAAGAAAGAGTATCTATCATTCAAGCTAACTTGGAAGCTGCTAAATCTCATAAAAAAAGTCCTGCCAATAAAAGACATCAACACTTAGAATTTGAAATTTGTGGTTGTGTTTATCTTTGTGTATACCCTACCAAAGGTGTGCAACGCTTTAGAGCTGAAGGAAAGTTTGCTCTACGATATATTGACCCATTCAAGAGAGAAAACACGGCCAGTTGCTTATTGACTAGAATTACCAACTAAATTAGATGGTGTTCACAACAATTTCCATATCTCTAGACCTAAGAAATGCCTGAAGCCACCAAGTAATGTTCCCTGATGGGATAGATTAGAAGAAGATCTCACTTATCTTGAGCATCCAATCCGAATGATGGATCAAAAGGATCATGTGCTAGAAGAATTTTATAAAGTCCAGCGGCGTAATCATTCCGAGAAGAAGGTTCTTGGAAAAAATGAGAAGTTTTACAATAAGTTTCCTAAATTTATTGCATCTTTTGCTTCTTCGCCACCTCAGCTCCTTTGATCCTCTTCTTCTCCACCGAACTGGCTACCCTTGCGGAGCTTTGTTCAAAATCATCGCCTGCCATCGCCACTCACTACCGAATCAACTGGAACCATAAAACAATTGCACAAGGAGTCCGGGTACCTATTCCTAGTTGCCATTTTCAATGTTGCCGAATTTGTCCTGATGAATTGAAGGTTCCTCCAAGATCAGTGCCACCAGCACCCTTTCCACCTCGTCATCACATTCGTGCTATAAGGTGAGTCATTTGTTGATTGTTCACACCCATATATGCTCCAAATCATTGCGCAAATGAGTTTTCTTGCTTTGTTGTTCCGCGACTTTGTAGCAATTTAGGCGGCCATCGCTGCCGACGGATCCTGCACCGCCTCTCCACAGTGATGACCTATTTTTGAACTCCATCACCATCGATCTTCCCCATGATGATTTTCTCCATCACCTTGTGCAGTTTCTTGGATAAGTTATTCTAGTTTTTGTCAACTCTGCTGAGCTCCAGCCTTCAATTTGCCGAAATGTTTCCACGGTCGCGGGTTGTCTGTAGTGAGTTTTCTGGTTGAGAACCTTAAAAAATGGTTTCCTCTCATCTTGATGATCATTTTTTTACATTTATTATCTATGTAAAAATCTTCTATGACAATGCTGAATCTTGTGCTCAAATCGTGTGGTCTTCTGTGTTGCCTAAATCTAATTAGTCAAGCTTTCTTTAAAATCATCATTTTTCTTTCTCTATTTAAAACCCTCTTTTCCATTTTCCATTTGCTTGCATCTTTCATGTTTCAACCACAAATGTTTTTGGTCCTTATAAGTGTTTGGACATATTATGGAGCTCGAGCTTTGTTGCCTTGTGCATCTTTCTATTTAAAATCATTGTTTTCATTTTACAATTGCTTGCAAATTTCATGTTTTAACTACCCAAAGACATATGTATACTTGAAGAAACTGTATTTATTCATTGTGGAAATGCATATGCCGCTCTTTCCAGCATGGGCTCGTGTGCTGTTTGTGCTTCTATATTCTCCATTATCATATGTTATCCTCTCTCGAATGTGTTCATGTGTTATTGTAGCAGCCTTCATTGGGATGCTATCATTTTTCTTTCTATAAGGCAAATTATACGGTAGATCCAAATGAATGTGAGCCGTTTATTTACGCAGATCTCGAGAAAAAAATGGTTTTTGACATCCTAGAAGGTAAAAGCACTAAAATAATTAATAATTATTATAATATTTAAATTGGAAGGAATCAATAAGTTATGTAAAGTTTCATGTGTTGTATATTAGGTAAGTGACTATTTTGAAAATAAACGCTATCATCGGAAAGGAAATTGCTCCGTAGTTTCACCTCCTAAGAATTGAAAGAAGAGGAGATGGTCTACCTTAGCGGAACTCTTCTATAAGAGCCCGTTTGGATCTGTGGAATTGAATTCATTCTAATAACTACAATTTAGACATAGATTAATTAAGTTAATATAGTAAACATACAAATGACATACTTATATGTTGCATTTTTATTATAGGAAAGTGAGTTGAAGAGTGTGCTATAAATTGAAGAATAGAATTATAGCATAACGACCTATAGAATCCATTTTCATCTTTCACCCTATGAATTTGCGATAGATTTATTTGTGAGCTTGATCGAGAAAGTTATGAAATGTCAAATTCTAAGCCAAATAGCATAATCTATTATGTAGATTTCAATTTCTAAAAAATGAAGTGATCCAAATGGTCCTAAAGTTAAAGTTAGGTGTCTGCCTACTTTTTTTTTTTGGTTTCTGATACACTTTGGCCTTACAACAACCAAGATGAACATATTTGGTTTGCCTCTATCTTTTTTATTTTGCACTTACGTGACTTACTTCACTTGCTGCTTTCTTAATAAGTATCATAAGTGATGTCCTAAACTTCTATGGCTGCCATCAGAGATTATGTATAGCTAAAAAGACAAAAAAAAAAAGGTCCTTTCGATAGCCTGCTATATAAGTAGAAACGTTCTCTGTTTGCAACTGTCAAGTTGAAAGGCTCGGGCAAGCAAAATAATGGAACCTGTGGTAGGCTCGGGCAAGCAAAATAATGTTCTTTGTTTGCAACTGTTGACGCCGAAATTGAGTCCGAGCTACGAGAACGTCGGTGTCCTTTCAATGTCGGGTTTGAGCAGTACCTAGACAACTTTGCTTTAAAAGGGACCCCATCGGAGGAAGATTGTCTTAGAGGTGATCCGGACTCGGTTAGGATAGCCGGATCGCCTTCGGTCATCATCGGGACGATGGAATGACAGCACGAGGGTCGAGTAAGGAGATTAGGGTTTGAAGAAAAACGAAAATATAAAGATAAATGATAGATTCGATTAGGATACCTCTCAATCGGCTTTAGGCCTCTTTATATAGAGGTTAGATGGTCTTACCTTGTTTAGCCACGAATTCTTTTGATTAGAAAAAAAATTAGCTCTAAGTTGGTGTAAAAACTGTGAAAAACAGACTTGAGTACCGGATACTCCGGCCTTAGGCCGGACACTCCGGTACCGGATGTTTTGGCCCATTGTCGGACCCTTTGAGGGTCAAAAATGCGGTTTCAGAAAAGGGTCGACCGGAGTTTCTAGCCCTTGGCCGAACACTCTAAGTATCCAAAAATGCGATTTCAAAAAAGGGTCTGCCGGAGTCTCCGGCCTTTGGCTAGAGTCTTCGGCCTTGTCGTAGCCATTTTTATTAAGGCCGTGATTTCGGGCTTTGATTTAGGTGATCTATATACCCATTTTGATTGTCTCGGCGAGGGCTATATTTTAGAACCATTAAATCATGGATTTGACTTCATTTTCATATCTTTTTAAGCACTTCTTTCCTTCTTAGAATTTAGCCAAACTCTTTGAAAATATCTTCCACATCCTGTTGGAAAACAATTCTTGCGAAATAACTATTACTGACCAAAATTTAGATATCTCCTACTATATTCGGCCTATCAAACATGAATTTCCGATCTTCTCGGGATACAAATTTTGAGTGTCAACAGCAACTGTCAAGTTTCAACGTGGAGTTGGGACATAAATTGATTATTATAGGCACTACTGCAAGATATATATGAACAGTTTTTTGTCTGCAGACTGATAAATACTCACTCTGATTTTAAAACATTGACATGAATGTTGTCTTTAATTTAACATCGTCTTTGACTGTTTGCAGCACCGCTGAAACAAGAGCTTGAAGTGTTGGCCATGCTTACCCCTTATTAACAGATTGCTGTAGTAAAAAAAATTCTATGCTGGTACTAGAATGGCATTTTGCATGGTGTTGGTGTGATTTGATATGAGTGGGCTTTGCATTGTTGTGTCGATTTTAATTAGTTCTTTGCATCTACCAACGTTTATGTTTGCTGAATTCATTTTCGGTTTTGAGCTGAATCATACTGATGTGGTACTTATAATTATTGACAATGAAACTACAAATAGAGATTATTCCTTGAGAATGAGTTAATAAACTCACCGTGGGGATGTTCATGCAATACCAGGAAAGAAGAAAAGGGAGTCCACCCTTGGGCGCCCTAAATACCGGCGGCGAGGACAAGTACTTTTTTATCTTCTCAAATGCTTCTTGTTGTTTTGCCCCTCAAGTAAATTCGGTTTCATTCTTTAACCGAACAATAGGAGTAAATGCATTGATTTTTTCTGACAAGTTACATATGAATTGCCTTAAGTAATTTACTTTGCCTAAGAAGCTTTGTAACGCTCTCTTACATGTAGGCGCTTATACGTTCCTAGTTGCTTTCACCTTCTTAAGATTACCTCTATGCCCTTTTCATGTATTATCAAGCCTAAAAACTTTTCGTTCGATACACCAAAAACACACTTGAGCGGGTTTATTTTCAAACCGAAACGGTGCATTCGGTCCAAAGCAAGTTGTAAATCAGCTAAATGAGAATCTAAGCAGCCGATTTGATTACCACATCATCTATATAAACCTCTATGATGACACCAAGTAAATCATAAAAAATAAAGTTCATAGCTCTTTGGTATGTGGCACCTGCATTATTCAACCCAAAAGTCATGACAATCCACTCAAACAATCCTATAAAACCGAGACACCTAAAAGCAGTTTTAAACATATTCTCTTCGGCCATGAAGATTTGGTTGTACCCCGCATTACCATCAAGAAAGCTAATAACTCTATGGCCGAAAGCATCATTAATCAACATATCGGCTATGAGCATAGGATATTCATCTTTAGAAGTGGCTCCATTTAAATTTTTAAAATCAATGCAAACTTTTATCTTACCGGTGTTCTTTTTTTTCACCGATACGATGTTGGATATCTACTCCGCATACCTACAAGGCCTTATAAATTTTGAATAACTTCCTCTTTAATCTGATCTTGCATATTTAGGTTGAATCTTCTCATCGGTTGTTTAAAGGGCCTAAAATCATATTTGATTCGAAGCTGATGTTCAACTAGCTCGTGGCTCAATCTGAGCATTTTATTATAAGACCATGCGAAACAGTTCATATATTCTTTTAGCAAACCGATTAGCTTTATATTGTAACCGGCTTTCAGATTTTTGTTTATAAAAATTGGCCTAGGATTATCATCAGTGCCAAGATTCACCTGCTCAAAAGAGTCAACCAATGTAAATCCTTATCATAACTTATTTATGTCTTCTATTTCCTCTATAACTTCGCACATATCGTCCGTGTTGGACCGATAGTGTTTCACTCTTTTTTGCAACCAATCAACATTAGACTCCATTAAATCATATTATATGGTTGAGCTGATTTTTCATCGGCTTTACAATGACGGGTACAAAACCATCTCTAGTCACACTAAAAAAGTCATAATTCGTCAAGTCTAAACCGGTCAAACACTTGACGATATCACGAGGCAAGGAAGATGAATCGGCAATAGCAACACAAGCCGATGCATCCGCGTGTACAACCTCTACATCATCACCAACCTATTGTATCAAGAATTGATGCAATGTATAAAGAACACATCTATTGGCATGAATCCAATCACGCCCTAAGAGATCAAGCTATAACTATCACGCACATCGACAACAAAGAAAGCGGTAACCATGCTCTTGCTCTCAACGGTGAGCTCCATAGAAGCGACCCCTTTAGCCTGGATAGGGTCTCTCATCTCACACCGCTGAAACAAGAGCTTGAAGTGTTGACCATGCTTACCCCTTATTAACAGATTGCTATAGTAAAAAAAAATTCTATGCTGGTACTAGAATGGCATTTTGCATGGTGTTGGCGTGATTTGATATGAGTGGGCTTTGCATTGTTGTGTCGATTTTAATTAGTTCTTTGCATCTACCAACGTTTATGTTTGCTGAATTCATTTTCGGTTTTGAGCTGAATCATACTGATGTGGTACTTATAATTATTGACAATGAAACTACAAATAGTGATTATTCCTTGAGAATGAGTTAATAAGCTCACCGTGGGGATGTTCATGCAATACCTGGAAAGTAAGTTGCTGCCGTTTAGCATAAACCAAAGGTGTCTTGTAATTAAATTCAGACTCGTCTCGGTCCTTTGATAATTTAGTCATCTAGCAATACCACAAAATTTAAGGTGGACTTTTTGAACAGTCAATTATCCATCCATTTGAACAGTCTTTGTACATATAACTTGATTGATCATAAGATGCTTAAGATATTCTGTGCAGAGCAGTTACTTTAAGACAAAAGATGTTGCAGACGGTTCTTAAGATGTCTGGTTCACTAAGCGACATCACCTACGTAAATTGCACTTCATAAAGCACATGAATCATATTTGTCTCATGTTGTGTCTATCTATCATTGCTAAAGTGCACATTATTCTTTAAAGGAAAAATGACGGTGATATATTGAATAACATTTTATTTTACAATCTTTTTTCCAGCTTATAGGGGGGCCATGAAAATAACTGACAAGCCCAGCTGCCCAGCAATGAATTAATTAGGGTGTGTTGTGAATCGTGTGATCTAAAAGTGTAGCTCCAAGATTTGTTATGTTGTATCTACAAAGCAAATTTGAAGATTCTGAGTCATGTTTCTCATCATCTTATATATATGCATGCAGATTTTTCTTCAAAACATTTTGGATATCGTCGCATCATACATGGAATATGAATCAACAAATGGAGATACGTATATAATCCATAAAATTTAATCTGGTAAGACACATAAATCAACAAAAAGTAAATGCATTGAAGTAATAAAGATGAAAGCTCTTCCATTCTGGGAAAAACTCATGGTTTAAAACTTGAAATGCTCCTACGTCAGTCGCATGTTCCCTTTTCGAGAGGGTTGGTCCTTTATAAAATGTTGAAAGAGTGAAATGCATCCGGGTTCCTTTAACTATTCGTGTACAATCATTTAGGTTTTTTAACTTTCAAAGTGGCCAAATGAGTCCCGGATATATCTAAATGGTGCATATCCAGGTCCAAACTGCGTCGTCAACTATATAAATTCAACATGGCACTGCCATGTGGATGGTGATACACGTGGCGCTGCCACCGTGG
Organism: Zoysia pacifica; assembly: GCA_001602315.1. Taxonomy (NCBI): domain Eukaryota; kingdom Viridiplantae; phylum Streptophyta; class Magnoliopsida; order Poales; family Poaceae; genus Zoysia; species Zoysia pacifica. The sequence continues at coordinate 32,483 of BCLH01001529.1, read as the reverse complement.
ATGTAGCTGATACTAATTGGAATGAGAGTGAAATGCATGGGTGATCCTAAACTATTGTTCTCTTCTCATCTAGGTGCTTAAACTATAGTTTTACATTTATAGTTTCTTAAACTATTTTTCATTCTCATCTAGGTCCTTAAACTCTGCCTTTTCTATTTCTGCCTCTCTAAATAATTTTCACCTTCTCAACTAGGTCCTCAAACTCTACTTCAGGTCCTCTGTCATAGACAAATTAAATGAATGGTTCTATTGTAAAAATATTAAACAAATTTCAATTTGTTGAGAAAAACAACAATATGAGTCTATAATATATAAATTTGTTAAGTTAGTCACTAAAATTCTATCATCCAAAAAGAACTAGCGACGACGGAAAATTTTACTTGCAGGTGCTTATTTACCTTTTTTCTGTTCTGCTACATGTTTTATTCAAATGAACTACTCCACAATGAAGGAAAAATATAGTCGATCATTTTCATTATTCACCATGGCTTACTTACTATTTGTCTTATTTTTAAAAGTATGATAAATATCATATATTTTTTATAATTTTCTTTATCATTAAAGATACTTAAAA
>BCLH01001529.1:3826-31846 GCA_001602315.1 Zoysia pacifica | reverse complement strand
ATCATCTGAAAATTATTAATACTTAGTAGATACTCCTTGTTAAAATATTGTTATTGCTTCTTTAGAGATAATATTCTGACTGTTGCAAAGTATTATTTTTCAGCTTCCTAAAAAAATTGCAGATGTAAGAACAAAGTTAATTAAAAGCATTTCGTCTGTTCGATCCTATTTTCGTTTCTTTTGTTGGCCCGCTTATATGTTTATGGCTCCAACAAAAAGTAGCATAGAGTCAGAAGTTTCTATTCCTTTGAATAGTTTTCTTTGTAATTCAATTAAGTTAGTTGTCCATGAATTGTATGTACCTTAAACCATTTCTTTCATGTTTTGTTTCATTAAGACACATTGTTTCCTCAAATGTCATGCATGTATGATTTCGTATAATACCCTCTTTTTGTCAAGTCCAAAATATAATAATCTAGAACATATGTGTACAGAAAATTGAGGCTTTAAAAATTTGCTAGGTTTCTGTAGTCTTATACAGATATGGTATCACCTCACTGTTTGTTTTCATTTGACCTTCATCCATGTGGCAGGATTTGTTTCAGTTCTGGAACCTAATCATCACCTCATATCTATGCTGCAGGGGTAAATGGAGATGGAGACATTGCTGATGTTATAGGACACTGAATTTTCAGGTGTTATCGAGCTGAGTTCATGACCATGTAAGTGCTGTTTCATATTTCGTTTAATTTTTTGTTTACTGAGATAGCATAATTCCAGTGGAACTTTGAATTAAAAGCTACATTTTGTATTTCTAAAACTACATGCTTGTGGTATGTGCTTTAGATGGTTAGTATATTGGATCAGTAACAGCTGTTATGCTTCCATCATTCTTTATTATATGGTCTTATGGTTTAATAGCATATTCTCTTCTATGCCTTTTCAGTTACTGTCTCCATATGACATTCATATCATATTTAATTGACAGTGTATTTGAAAGAAGACAATATGTTTCTTACTTCAATTTCAGCTTATGTTTATGTTGAGACCATCAAACTTGCTCGTCCCAAAAGCTACTTAAAAAGATTTGGGTTTTAATCAGAAAAATACTTGCCGTTGTACTCATCTTTTTTGCTCATGGATGGTTAGAGCAAGTTGTTAATCTCTTTCTGAGCAATCATCACACTAATCTTTGTAGCATGGAACCTCATTGATGCAGTGCTTGTGTCTGGCATTTGGTTATTATTTTCTTGCTTCAGAATTGAACTGCAGATATTTTAATTCTTACCATCAAATACGTTGGCCTTTCAATACGCCTTTCATTGGAGCCATTAAATACATTTTTCATTTCAAAACATACCATTTCTTCAATTTTTTATTTTTACTGTTTTGTATTGTGTTAAGATAAGTGCAATCGAGCTCAAGTGATGCTAACAATATACAGAGTAATAAACACATTATAATTAACATAATGTAGTATTACATAATATAAAACAGTTAGAATGTTTAAAGTTCAAAGAAATAATATGTTTTGAAGGGATATTTATTATGGGTACATATGGAAAAATACCTTCTAATTAATAGCACCTTGGTATGTGAGATTGAGCTAAAACATCAGGAATTTCCAGACCGGAGGGAGTATGTGCTACGGATCTAATGCCCGAGTCAGCCATCATCACCTCCGCTGTAATTTCCCTCTCTGCCCAAATGGATTTGGTTTCTGACCTAGGGCTTGGATTGTCTGCAAGACTATATTGTGCCACGGTTTTCAGGGTTTGGGTTTGAAGGTGGTAGCTGAAGGGAAATACTAGTGCATGTGTTAGCTTATGGATTTCATGACTTCACCTCCTTTCGAACTGTCGCTAAGGTCACACACTTTCCCTTTCAGCTATTGCCTTCCTGTTTGACCTAAGATTAGGGCTGGAACTGGGTATGAGCTGCACCTTCTTGGGTTATGATTTGCTAACCATGTTACTTTATGATTCATAGAGTAGTAAACATAGTATTTTTCTATTTACTTTTTTCAATTAATTATGAGTAATGTGCCTTTTATTCCACATAGGTGACACACATCTGTTAATGTGCGTGGCCTTTTATTCCATACAGGTGATGCACCTCTGTGAACGCATGTGACCTTTTACTGCCGTATAGATGATGCACTAATATATAGGTGCATGATTTATGATCATGTCACTCATAATATATATTAGGCTTTTTATGCATCACTAATGAGATGTTTTAATGTAGTGAATTGTCTAGGACTGTTGAGATGTACCAAAATTAAAGCAAATGGTGTGTAAGTGAGCAGCAGTTGTGGCAGCAAGACTTTTGTGCTTGAGCTCACAGCGTTGTTGTTCCAAGTCAAAAGTTGTGTCAGTATATGTGGCGGAACCACCCAGAATAGAGAGGGTGACTCCCCCCTAGGATCGATTGGAATATATAACAAATGGTTTAAAGTCTTACAACAGTTGATTTAGTTCAAGTTCACAAAGATTTTAAAATAGAGTTTGATACACAGCAGAAACGATGATAAATGCGACGATTTTCTTACAATGAAACATGTCATGCCATAGGATGTGTCTCATTCTTGGTGGTCCAAAGTGGTGAAGTAGGAACTCACTCAAAGGACCACCCTACAAATAGATAAGCAATAAACTGTGAGCAATTAATGCTCAACAAGACATACCCATCAAATTTGGCTTTCTACGCCAACTCCTAAGTATGCAAGGCTTAACCACTTAGAGGGTTACGTTGCAAAAAAATAGCACTAGTAGTTGATCCTTCTTTTAAGTTTTAGCCAAGTTAAAAGGATAGAGATAGTAAATAAATGTTTTCTAATAATTCTAAAGCAATCATGGTTGCAATACAAAAGATATAATCACTATAAATCAGAAATCTTCATTGTTAGTTTCTCTTCTTACTACAATGGGACACAGTGAGACAAGTGGTACTCACTACTGTGAGGGGTAGAAGAAACCCAAATTACACACCAAACGTGCTTCCCGGAAGCTCTACATGGCAACCTTTCACAACAATACCATAGAGTCGATCCGAGGTGCACCTCTCCCAAGCAGATAATCCTCCATGCGATCACCACATTGGATGTGTATCCATGGTTAGCCCGAAGGTTATTTCATCTCCTCGCCTAATAGAGAGGTGGGGGTACGTCCAACCACTACAGATATTGAGCTACATTAGTTTACTAGTGACCATATCACTAGCTTGTAATTGGTACTGTTCAAACTTGCTCAATAAAGCCACACTCGATCGGTCCATAATCGACTCAAAATATGCTATTGCACACAAGGACCATACCTTGCGGCTCCTAACCATTCTTGGTCCTGTTTCAACTTTGGTCATGGTGAAGACAATAACCCAACCTAACGGAGACCAACCTATAGCTCACGAATGGATTCCATCCACTCGACTTCTACTGATGACTCAACAATTAAGCAAAGTATAACGAGTTGCTGGAACCAACTCAGACACTAAACCCCGTAGGAATCCTAATGTGAATGCAACTAGGGTGTCAATACAAATCTGATGACTTAATGCACAATTCATAACTCCATACAATACTTGTGAAAGAAAAATAAAACATTTCAAGAGGTTAAGATGAACCGGGGTTGCCTTGGTCTTGGAAATGTTAGCACAAGTAGGAGGATCAAGATTAGAAGAGTCTTCCTCCGCAACAATCTTGATAGCGGCACCTTCAATGTTGGTTCCTACATGAATTAAATGATATATTTGAATGCATTGCAACAGAGAGAAAGCAGTTTACTAAATTTCATTTGGTAAGGCAAATTCATTTTAAAATTACTAAACCTGCTTAAGCTGAAACTTATGCATACCAAATTTCATTTGGTAAGGCAAATTCATTTTAAATTCAATTATGGAGAAACTTGCAGTGAGACTTATGCAAACTTTTGCATGCACAGAAATGAAGATATGGATTTATCTTGGTTTTAGTTCTCCCAATTTGTGCAAATAATTTATTGTTATTTTGGGAGATTTGAGTGCACCGAGTTGTAGATCTAGTCAAGAGGGTTCTAACAAAATTTATTTCGCATTTTATGAAGTTTCGACAATTTATTATGCATTTTTACAAGTTTATTATGTTTTCTGGAAAAAGTCACTCGGACTAGTCCAAACTAGGTTGGACTTGTCTAAGGCAGCTTTTGGACTCCAGAGAGCTGCACACTCGGCGGTTTGACTTGTCCGGATAGGGTAGACTAGTCCAGCCTTGGACATGTCCAACCCTTGGCGACTTGACTGAGGTTCGGCGAGGGTTCTCACCCAATGTGACCAAAAAAATAAATCAAGAATCAAACCTCAAAGCTTCACCTAGTGGGGTAGCAGAGCAGCATTGAGATTATTGAGGAGGAGGATGCTTCAAACCAACAAATCAATGGTGAGGTTGGAAACCAATGTTGCCCGGAGGTGGGGAAGAAGCAAAAATGCTTGAAATCTATGAAAAGAACATAAAAAAGACTTATTAACTATGTGTGCCACATCATGAAGGACCCATGTATGCAAAGAATCGAAATATGGTTTGCCATGGAGGGAGAAATTGAAAAGGGAGCAGAGAAGTTACTTCTTGCGGCCACTATGGAGTTTCTACTTTGATTCGAAGAGCTCACTGGATGAATGGCCATGGCTTCCATGGATGGCCGAGCTCCTTGGGAAATGATTTTGCAGCTTGCTTGCCCCAGGAACAAGAGGAAACAAGGATCAATGGCATCGACCTCTTACTCATGGTGGAAGAGAGAGAAAGAGAGAAGAGGGAAACAATGAGGGAGAAACCAATTAGAGGCCCATGGGGGCCTAAATCCCATGCCAACGGGCGCGTAGCGGTTTGCTTGGTCGGCTGCAACATCGAGGAAAGATGTTGTGGTGAGAGAGAGGATCGTTGGTGTGTTGAGGAGGCGAAAGATGGTAGGCGGGTCTCGAAACTCAGATTTGTCAAGGGGACCCAAACTTGAAAACTTTTGAAAGACAAACAGAAAAACTATAGTTAGAAGGATCGTAAACTTTCGCCAATTTTTGTGGAGGTAGAAGCGAAAATGTGGAACAATGTTTATAAAAGAGTCAAATTCAAATTCCTTACAGAATTTTAACTAAAAATTAAACCATTTTTAATGGTTAGTAAATTTTGATGAATTTATTAAAAATACTTTTATGGCTAATAAATTCTTGAATTTCTTACCAAAAAATTATTTTGTGTTCTAGTTTCAGGGAAAATTATTTTTGACCTTCTCTTCATTTGAAAATCTTACACTTCTTTTAGAGCTTGATTTGGCTTGATTTTCATAAAATTTGACTAAACTGGAATTTGAACTTGAAATGTTGAGAAATTAGTTTCCGATGCAGAGGAGGAGTTACATGAGTGTAATGTTTTCCAAGGGACACCAGGGGTGTCACTCTATGTAATAAAGTGTAGTCTTGTAACCGTGTAGCACGTGCATGAAAGGAAAATATCATATCTATGTTTGTTGCGTAAGTTGGCAGCTGATGGCTAGGCACTTGTACCCTACTATGTATGAATGTAAATGTTGAAAAAAAAAGTCACTCTCTCTGTTCAAAATTATTAGTCGTTCTAGTGTTTTTCATGAGGAACAAGGAGCTGGAACGATGGATGTTGCTACCCCTTGTCGGAATCAGGAGACAGTGAGCTGGAACATTAATGCACGCAAGCTTGGTGGGAGGCTGGCCGTGAGTAATAACTTTGGATGCTCAGATCGAGGTAGAAATAAGACTGACTTTATAGGGGTAGAAAAGGAAGTTGGTGGTAAATTTGTATTGGAAAATGAGAATGACATGTATTTGAAAACAAAATTTGAATGCTACAATGACTTATAAAAGTGAACGGAGGGAGTACGTAGATAGCAGCTCCTCTGTTTCTAACTCTGTGCTGTTCAGCGGCTATGTGAACCTCTAGAGGTAACACAATAGAGCAGTGGTACTAGGTAGCAACAACAACCCAGGAAAAAAGTGCTATTAGGCGCTTGTTTCTGTGCGCTAAGTAACGCGCTGGGCAGAAGGACTCCACTCTGCCTAGGGGTATAAGTTCGACTTAACTGCCCACCGGCTGCTACGCTGCCGCTCTGCCACGTTGTGGTGCCATGGGTGTCACTACATGGCCGCTACCCAGTCCTCCGCTGCCCTGCTGCACCGTCCCTGCCATTGCCACCGCTGGATCTGGTCAAGGAGGGAGGGGAGGGGAGAGGGATGGAGGGCAGGGATAGGTGATGCTCTATCGCAGCCGGGGTGCTGATATATGAAGAGAAGTGGCATAGGCTGGTGACTGCTCCTAGTCTGCCTGGGGGCTGTTTGTTGCTAGGGCAAGTGGTTGGTGCTTGTTGAGCTGATTGGGTCTGAGGACTAGGTTGGAAGCTATGGATAAGAGAAGGCCATGTCATAGATTCAGATATGGCAGCTTGATGGTCCAGTAAATGATCATAGCCCAATGCTTATTGGGTTCTTTTTCCTTTTTTTTCCTATTCAACCTTATTTTGTTAGGTAAAATATAAATAATAATACCGCTTAGAAAAATGCTTAGGCTCGCCTAAACATGCCTAAGCACTAGATGGTGGGTCACTGCTTGCCAAGCGTCTAGCGCCTAACATCTTTTTTTCTCCTAGGCCAACTTCTGGTATTAATAAGAGCTTCATGTTCAAGTTCAAGTGTAATGTTAAGATAGCACAGCATATCAGAGTTATTCATCAAGGCAAAGAAGACGACTTCATGTTTAGTCAATGAGATGGCCCAGATAATGGTTGCAGTTTTTGAAGGTGAGAATTATGATATTTGAAGTATCAATACGATACATTGCTATAATCACAAGGATTATGGAATGTTATAAGGACCGAGGGCACTGAGAAGGAGGTCGAATCAGTGGACTATAACTAAATACACTTGCTATAGAGCTATTTTGAAATTTAAGTGGAATACAATAGCCCTATACAGTACTAGTAGACCAGGCAACATATATGCTAGTAAGGATGATGAACATGCAAGAACAATAGCATGATAGCCATCAAGAGAAATCTAAAGCAATATCAAGTCTACTTGCAACCTTAGTATGATGCTTTCTCCTAATCTTCATTGGACCACTCCTGCCGTTCTAGAATGGTGCTCTTTAGGACATGCTTCGCTCCTGGAGTAAAAACACCGGCAATCTCGGCTGTTCTGGACAATACCCAATCGCAAAAGATGCCTCCAAAGCTCAAGCGCTCCCTTTTAGTGTCCTTTCAAGCGGAAGATACGAAACCGCTCACAAACATGATGATATCTTGCACAATCTTCTTGGAAGCTCGATCACCAACTACAGACCGGTTTCGACTTCCATAGACTAAGAGTAAGAAGCCGATACACTCCTCTCAAGGCTCATAAGCCTTAGTATGTGTGGACGCTCTAGCCACTGTCTTCTAGCACTCAAGATCTCACTGTCGTGCAATTGTGCTATCTCCTTGGTGACCGTTGGCCTTTCACTAGTTTTCTCTAGCTCTTTAGATCTCAGGCACACTTCTCAACATCCTCCTCCATAGTTTAAATAGCCTCCCACCTTGATACAACCGTTGGAGGTTGATGTCACAAAGCTGACTTTTTGCAGTCAGCGGACCATCCGATGACTCTTTCCACCAAACTGTCCAGTGTACCACTGAACTATTCATTGACTCCATTTATTCATTGTCCAAAAAAACTTGCTCTCTAGAATCCAATCCATCAAACACCAGACTATTCGGTGCTTACCATCACTGGATTATCCAGTGTTTACAGTCATAGGAATGTCCACTGAACCCTTTTCTCAGGACTCCAAAGACACCCTCTCGACTCTGATCCTTTGGAGACCAACTATCCGGGTTTTACCATCACCAGACCGTCTGGTCAAGTCTTCTCTTTGAGCTCTGAAAAACATCTTCTCTAGACTTTGGTCTTCTGTCTCATCGGACTATCCAGTGACTTTTTTAAAGCTAAAATTTAGTCCCTAGAATCTAAGCCACACTTGGCTCTAGCTCATCCTTATCCTTGATCCATCTTCAACCGCAACTCTTATTCAAGAGATCAATCACCATGCGAGTCATCAATCAGCATTGAGGAAACCCACATTGTAGATGTTTAATTGGGTGGATCCTGCGTCCAAGGGGTTACCTATGATTTTCATTCAATCACCAAAATATTCATATCTTTTAGTGGTTCTGTACTTCAGTGGGCATGAAGCTTACAAATATTGAGGAGAGTTACAAGATGTATGATGGTGACATCCTTACGATAGAGCAAAAGAAAGCTTTATATAACAAAAGATGAAGGATGCCAAGTCCTACTTCTAATTCAGCAGGGACTACCGGAAAGCTTATTTTCACCTATTATCACTGCAAGGACTTCATGGAGCCATATGATAATTTGATGGAGGAATCTCAAAGTTTTTAGAAAGGTACATGCTATGAATTCACATAATCGAACACTATGAGAACCAATCAATTTCTCTAGAGATGGGGGGGGGGGGGGAGAATAAAATATAGCAAGAAAGATATTCCTGAGCTCCTCTAGGGAACATTTCCTATGAATAAAATCGATAGAAAACAGGACATGCACTGCAATTTTTTAACAAAATGGTAGGAAAAGCTGGACCATCTTTCCCTAGAAAATGGAAGCTATAAGAAAATTGTGACATAAAAAATATAAAAAGAGAGGCACATCCCCTTACTGCTGCTGCAACACTACTTTGAAGCTGTTGCTGGCCGTCCACTGCTGCCACTGCACCTATGAATATCCTTCCCAACATCAAGTCTACATGGTAGAAGTGAAGGAAGTAACCTCACATGCAAGCAAGGAATGGTGAAGAGATGTGGGAGCACTCTTCCAAAGCAATCCAAATTATTTCACCATCCACACAACTATGCTTTGTTCCATTAGGGGAGTTGTCGTAGAAGCCCTTGATAATCCCACTGTTGGGCCAATGTCATGTTCAACAGCTTTGTGATCACTTTTTTGGACAGCATGCCTCCAACCTCGATATACAAGCTCTTTAGAAGGTCCTACAGGCTCATATTTGAATGTTGTGGGATCACAAGGGCCATACCGATTGGAGTAGACATAATAGAGGTTCACCTAGACTTTCACATCTTTCCTACCTTCAATTTTGATATTCTTATAGGCTACCAGCAAGATCATATTCTCCATTTAAATACAAATCATAGGAGCCTTAATGAAAAGCTTGGGAACAACACCTTTACCACTCCTATCTCTCTGGTGAAAACTTATCCCAAGTAAGACATGTTCGAGAAGGTGATATTTGTGTCTCCACTCACATCTCCTGAGTTCGTCCAACTTTCCACCCGAGAAGAAGATGATTCAGGAGAAGCTCTTAGTGAGTCAGAGCAGCCATCATCAGCTTCGATATGTGGCATGCCTCTTCCCCCTAGCCTGCCACATGTTATTCTCTATGGTGACCGAGAATCTACTGTGAGCTTTGTTGTTGAACCTCTTGAGAGCAAAAACCTTTGAGCCATGGATGATTCTGGAGTTTAGTGTAAATGGCGTAACATTCGAGCATGAGACTTCTTTGTGGAAGAAATACATGAAACATGCTCGCATAATAAGTCTTCAAAGTTAGTGACCTACTCTGCTGCAAGCACCTACAAGGACTACGACTGCCTTAAAGTCTCATAGCAAAATGTTCATAAGGATGGTTATAGATGCTTTTGTTTATCACAAACATTGTAGATTTCTTTGTGTATTTATCGACACTACTCTTGCAGCTTGAACTTCAACACTCAATTGACAATCAACGATGAAGCTGAGGACTGCATCGCCAAGAATAGCTGCAACAGGGAGATTCCCCATGGTCGAGCTTCTGACCTTGAACAAAGCATTGCCGAGAGATAGCCTGGATTATCATTTCTATTTTTTTTAGTAAGATTGACTCTCTGGCAATCACACTGGAAGAGTTCTTTGTTTGTTCTTTTGTTTTATCTTTTTCATCCAGGAAACACCTAAGGTACAAGAACAAGTGTGGGGGTCCTCCTCAAGCGTTTCACGCTCGAAGTTTCACAAGGAAACGATGCCAACCAACGCATAGGACATCACAAAAAGCACAAGATCTGAATGGACAGTGCTTGGTCGACTGACATCTCGGATCAGCGGATTAGTCAAGCTCAACAAGGTCTCTCCTCCAATGCGACGGTTTGCACCCCCTCAACCCCAACTCTCTTTGATTTATGAGTTTAAATGCAATGCTCTTGATAAATCATGAAAATTAAACTCAACTTAAAGTAAATCTTGCTTGCAACACCCTCAATTAACATGATTCTATATGGTTGGCTTGCATAAATTTTATTCATAGCATGCATGCATGTTGCTTGTAAATATTTTACAAGGAAAACATGCTATCTAAGTTGTTAGTGAATGAGATATGGTACCATGATATGAATCTTGCTCTCTTCTGCATTGAAGACTTGGGAATTTTATTTTGAAAATTAAATCAAATGCTCTGCAAATTCCTCAATGATGTTATGTCCTACCAAGGCCACATGATGACTATATTTAAAATCCCCAACATATATTGCTTGCTTTTACATTAAGCTTGGTCAAATTGGTGACCGTAGTGAGATATTTTTCATACTTAACCTGTAACAGCTGTTAGCTTCATGACCATTGAAGCCTCTCAAAAGTATGAATGATTTAGGTGATTGAATGGCAACCATAAACTAACTCATTGGATGTAAGTTTATCAACACTATCCTTCACTTCTATGAGTTGGCTAAGAATGATCTAGAACCATGTGTGGCTTAGTTTGTAAGCATTGAGTCGATAGAAAACACCGGTACTATCGGATCACTCGTCTCGGTCTTATAGGAATTAGAGTGTGTGGATGCTCTAGGTTCTCTGTGACACTTGAGTGATCAGTGAAAGCTTCAAGATGTCAAGAGTTGCAGCATGAAGCATGAAGATCTTGAAAAAGTCAAGTTTCAATAGCAATAAGTTCACTGGACAATCTATCGAGGTCACCAGATAGTCCGGTGACAGTCGTGCCAAGGGTCCAGAGAAGATGTTTTTTTGAAAGCTCAGGACAGGAGGCCATCGGACAGTCCGACGGGTGTCACCGGACAGCTCGGTTAGTACAGGAGTCAAAGTCCAGACAGAGGTGTGCTCTGGAGTCAAGAGGAAGAGTCACAGGACAGTCCGTCGGTTCAGTGATCGGACAGTCTAGTGAGCCCAGAAGATGGTGTCCAGAAGAAGTGTCTCTGGGAGTCCTAAAGAGAAGTTCACCGGACAGTCCAGTGATGGTTTGAACCGGACAGTCCGATGTCATATGGAATGGATTCCAGAGAGGTTGTTTTCTGTCAGATGAAGACCAGGAGTCACCGGACAGTCTAATGGTCCCAGTCACTGAACAGTCTGATGACTTTAAAAAGCAGTCAGCTTTTTGGCAACGGCTCTTAATGATTGTTTCAGGGTTTGAGACCTATTTAAACCGTTGGGGGAGCTGTTGTGGAGTTCGCTCGCGGCCAGAATAGTTGGAGATCATTTATGAAGAGCCAAAGTTCATCAAGTAGAGCGCAATAGAGCATCTTGTGAGATCTTGAGTGCTTGTGAGAGAGTAACAAAGAGCATCCATACATTTCTAGAGCTTGTGCGGCTGAGAGGAGTGTCTTCGGCTTGTTACTCTTGGTCTATGGCAGTCTAGACCGGCTAGAAGTCGATGATTGAGCTTCCGTGGAGATTGTGAAAGTCATCATCAACTTTGTAAGCGGTTTCAGGTCCTCCGCTTGAAAGGAACACCAAGAGTAAGCGCCTGAGCCTTGGAGGCTTGTTCTAGCGCTTGGGTATTGTGTGCGATAGCCGGACCGTCAGTGACTTCACTTCGAGAGTGAAGTGTACCTTTGTGAGCATTGTTCTGGTTATGATGGGAGAGACCAAGACTTCAACGGGAGTGGTTCAACGAGGATTAGAAGAAGGCGCTATCCTTTCGAGACCTCAGAAAAAATTGTTAAACATCTCTGTCACCCTTCTCCTTACTTATTGCATTTACCTTTTTCAAGTAGTGTGATAGGTTGTTTAGTTGCTTTTCTTGGTGGCTCTCGTGCCGACTAGCTTGCTAGCTTGATAGGCTGTCTTCTAGCTTGTTTTACTCTTCCTTAGTCTTTGCTTGCTAGGAGTTGATTGCTAGTTTTGCTAGAAAATAGGAAGAGTGAGAAATCGGCTTAGTAGTGTAAGTGCCCTATTCAACCCTCCTCGATCACTTGATCATTTCAAATGGTATCAGAGCCAAGTGCTTAAATTATGGCTTAACCGCCTTTGAAAAGTAATCGAGAGTGATGGAAACATGTTTTCCATTGGGGTCCGGTAGTGGCTCATGGAAGAATCGCTTCTTAAGCTATCTATATGTCACAAAACTTGGGAATTCGAGTGCTGACATGAACAACTCTTCAATTTCTTCATCTAGCAACTCCTTAAGTGCTATCATAATCGAAAATTCTATTTATCTTGAGCTGATAAATGCTTACACTCACTTTGAAACTCTTGATGATGAAACTATAGGTGCTTCCATGCCACAATTACATGATCTTATTGAAAAAATCAATTCCTTTGAAGGAGCACTCAGAATCTCTCATGAAAAATCCATCAAGAAGTTTCTCTCATGCAAGGATGCTAGTGCCTTTGTATCTCATGAAGCTTTATCAAACAAGGAAAATCTAAATACTTTCACCTCAAGTGAGATCATTGGAGTACATGCTCATCACACTCTTGAGCCATCGGTTTGCAATGACTCTACTCCTACTAGCTCTCATTTACTTCTTGACGATAACGTTATTGCTAGTAGTTTGTTAGAAGACTCTTATGATGTTCTATGTGATGAGTATGATAATATCATTGTCTTGCCTAATGAAGCTCCAAAAAAATTGTGCATTCACATTGATAAGCTTTTAGGTTGGATCAATTCTTATGAGAAGCGTCATATCACTATTGATGAAGAAAACAAGAAGAAAGTTGACACGTGGAAGAGTCATCTCAAGCACTCTAAAGAACAAAGTTCATCTAAAGAAGTCGCTCTTGTTGTTGAGGTTAGTATGAATGAATCAATCAATATTTTAGATACTAACACCTCTTATCTCATGGTTTCTAGCAAGGTGAACTACAAGAATGGTGGCAAACATTGAGTCTTTGATAGTGGTTGCACTCAACATATGACCGGCAATCATAAGATGTTTACCACCATCAAAGAAGATGAGGATAAAGACAAGGTGACATTTGGGGATAATTCCAAAGGAAGAATCAAGTGGTTGGGCAAAGTCGCTATCTCTAATGACTTGTTTATTTCTAATGTCATGCTAGTGAAATCTTTGAGCTTCAATCTTCTCTCTGTTCCCCAATTGTGTTATCTTGGCTTCACATGCTTCTTCAATGACAAGGGTGCTGAATTGATTAACAAGTCTTTGGGTCTCACATTCAATGGTTTTCGGCACAACAATCTATATTTTGTAGATTTCTCTTCGAATGAAGTTATGCCGCAAACTTGTCTTATTGTCAGGTCCTCCAAAGGATGGTTGTGGCATAGAAAGCTTGCTCATATTGGAATGGGGCAATTGAAGAAAGTCACCAAAAAGGGCTTAATTCTCAAAATTTAAGATGTCACCTTTGTGAAGAATAAGTTGTGTAGTGCATGTCAAACGAAAAAGCAAGTGGCCACTCTTCATCCTTGCAAGACCATAATGTCCACATCAAGACCTATCAAGCTTATTCATTTTGATATCTTTGGACCAACAACTTACAAGAGTCTTGGGGGTAATCTTTATTGCATGGTGATTGTTGATGACTTCTCTCGGTACACATGGACCATATTTCTAGAAGACAAAGCTCAAGCCATCACTAATTTCAAGAAGTTTGCTAAGAGAGCTCAAAATGAATTTGAAACTAAGATCAAAAAGGTTTGAAGTGATAATGGGGCGGAGTTAAAGAACTCTATCATTGAAGAATATTGTGATGATCTTGGCATCAAGCATGAGTTCTCGGCTACTTACACCCGGAGCAAAATGGCGTTGTGGAGAGGAAGAATCGAACTCTCATCATGCTTGCTATAGCTATGTTGGATGAGTATGAGACTTCGGAGAGGTTTTAGGCTTAATACAGCATGCTACACTTCAAACCATGTTTATCTTCATCGTCTATTAAAGAAGACCCCATATGAGCTCTTGTTGGGAAGAAAACCTAATGTGGCCTACTTGGATGGTCTTTGGGTGGAAATTCTATATCTTCAAGAAAAGGAAGAGGCTAGGCAAGTTTAAGAGGACCGACATTGGCTTTCTTGTTGGGTATTCTGGTAACTCTAAAGCATATCGTGTTTTTAATGCAACTACCGGATTTGTTGAGAAATCATATGATGCGCAATTTGATGAAACTAATGGTTCTTAAGAGAACAAAAAATCTTATAGTTGTGATGTAGATGATGATGAACCCTTGGAGGAGGCTATGCGGAAGATTTCTGTGGGAGAAGTCCTACCAAGAGAAGATGACTCTTCTACACCTCCTCTAGGAGATTCCTCCACGATACAACATGATATCACTACATCAACAACTCAAGCGCAATAATCATCAAGTGTACAAGCACCAAGAGAGCTACCTCAAGTGCCTACTACTCTGAGAAATCAAAGATCATCTACATCAAGTGCTACACCACCTTGCCCAACAGTGACATCAAGAATTGAGAAGATTGCAGCTCTCCACTCCGACTACAAGACACCGTCATCTTCAAGGAGCAAGTCATTCAAGATGCTCAAGATGTCTTTATGTTGAGCAACCACCCGGCTTCGAGGATCCCAAGCATCTCGACCACGTCTTCAAGTTGAAGAAAGCATTGTATGGACTCAAGCAAGCACAAAGTGGTGGTATCAGCGGCTAAGAGACTTCCTCACCGACAAGGGCTTCAAGATAGGGAGTATTGATAACACTCTCTTTACTAAACATGTTGATGATGATCTCTTTATTTGTCAAATATATGTGGATGATATTATCTTTGGTTCTACTAATGAAGCTTACAATGCTGAATTTCGTGGGCCAAAGAATTTGAGATGTCCATGATAGGAGAGCTTCACTTATTCCTCGGATTTCAAGTCAAGCAAATGAAAGAAGGAACATTCATCCATCAAGAGAAGTACACAAGAGATCTCAAATGCTTCGGAATGAAAAATTCAAAGCCAATCAAGACTCCAATGGACATAAATGGTATGCTTGGCCCGGGTGAGAGTGGTAAATCAGTTGACAAAAAGTTTTATCGTTCCATGATTGGTTCTCTATTATATCTTACTACCTCTCACCCGGATATTATGTTTAGTGTATGCTTATGTGCTCGTTATCAAGCTAACCCTAAAGAATCTCATTTAAGTGCTGTCAAAAAGATTCTTAGGTACCTGAAGTATACACCAACTATGGGCCTTTGGTATCCAAAAGATGGAGGCTTTGATCTTGTTGGCTATTTCGACTCGGACTTCACCGGATGCAAAGCGAGTAGAAAGAGTACATCTGATGGATGTCAATTTCTTTGAAGATCATTGGTTTCTTGGAGCTCTAACAACAAAATGTCATGACTCTCTTAACGACCGAAGCGGAATATATGGCAGTCAGTGCTTATTGTGCTCAACTTCTCTACATGAAGCAAACTCTCATAGACTATGGATTGGTATATAATCAAATTCCACTATATTGTGATAATGAGAGTGCAATCAATATGGCTCTTCATAAGGGTGATCATGTGCATGCTAAACATATTGAGGTCAAGCATCATTTCATAAGGGATCATGTGGCAAAGAAAGCTATTGAACTTATTAGTGTGAGGACAAATGATCAATTGGTCGACATATTCACGAAGCCCTTTGATGAGAAGAACTTCAACAGGATAAGAGAAGAGCTCAACATTCATGATCTTTCGGACTTCACTTGAGTAACCTCTAAAGCTTAGCATTTCTTTGTATATACTTGTTTGCTTGTGTTAGCTTTGTTTTTGTTATTCTTCTTGTTTTGTAGGACCGTCATCTAATCCTTTCAAGATAGCAATGATCATGGAGAGCTTGGAAAGAATGTTCACGGGGTGCCCAAGGCTAGGAGATGAGGATCATTGTGAGTAAGCTTGCGAGGAGATTTTAATATGATGAGGCTATTTGTTTTCTAGTCTTTCTTCATCATGAGCATGAATCTTTTATTATTGTTATGCATTCATGCGCATCTCATACTTTGCATCAAGTGTCCTTGACGTCAAGCACAGGTCTAGGGGGAGTTACTAATAAGCAATATGAGTTGATTGCCCCTAGACTCCTTGATAGCAATTGTGAGCTTTATTTCATTGAATCACAATCTTTCGAGCTCTAAGGATAAATTTACTTACCCGGCTCAAAGACTATGATTCATACATTCTCATGTGCATCACTAACCCCTTCTTGTTGAAAGAAGAAGTTTCATGGATGACCTTTTGTAGAAAAATACTAACTCGAGGGGCAGGAGTGTTGAAATCATGAAGATGATCAAGACACAGGAAGAAGAAAACAAGAAATAGAGAGAAATGTCGATTTTGATGAGATGTTGTTGATTGAAGACGAAGAGAAATGTTGATCAAAGCCATAGAGATTCAGTAATATTGTTTCATACCTATCTATCCACCATGATTATTGTTGTATCCTCTTCTGTGGCTGTCCATTTTGGGTTGATAGATGACAAAGGGGAAGAGAAATGACAATGATGAAATGAAGATGATCAAGGATGATCTATGCAGATATGAAGAGAATAAGAGATGATGATCAAAGGAGAAATGAAGACTTGGAGATTGGGAAGAGAAATGGTGACAAGATGAAGTGGTCAAGAAATCAAAGAGAGTAATCTTTTCTGTTCTCCTAAATCCATTGATTACTACCCTTTGCCCTCTATTCGTCTTGTGGTTATTTTATATTTGTAGGAGACGGGAAGAGGGAGTCAAAGAGATGAAGATGAATAAAGTCACATTCAACAAGACCAATCAAATCAAGAAATATGAAAAGAGTAAGCAATGCACTTATCGAGGGGGAGCTCTAAAGCTAAGGTATGGAATCTCATGCATATTATGGACTTCTTGTCAAGAGATGGTAAGACAACTTGCGCCTATCCTTTTCTTTTAAGTTTTCTCGTGCTTTCATTCCTATCTTTTGTATCTCGATCATTTGCATCATGGATGTAATTAATCACCAAAAAAGGAGAGATTGTTAGCTTTATGACCATTGAAGCCTCTCAAAGGTATAAATGATTTTGATGATTGAATGACAACCAAGAACTAACTCGTTTGATGTAGGTTCATCAACACTATCCTCCACTTCTACGAGTTGGTTGCTTCAAGGATGTTCGAGCCCCCGACGTGTTTTCCAAAGAGGAGCTGGTCCAAGGCTAAGGATGATCTAGAGCCATGTGTGGCTTAGTTTGTAGGCCTTGAGTCTATAGGAAACATTGATACTATTAAGAGTCGTTGGATCACTCGTCTCAGTCTTACAAGAATTAGGGTGTGTGGATGCTCTAGGTTCTCTAAGGCACTTGAGTGATTAGTGAAAGCTTGAAGATGTTAAGAGTTGCAGCAGGAAGCATGAAGATCTTCAAGAAGTCAAGTTTCAAAAACAATAAGGTCACCGAATAGTCCATCGAGGTCATCGAACAGTCTAGTGAGGGTCATGCCAGGGGTCCAGAGAAGATGTTTTCTAGAAGCAGGTCATTGGAAAGTTCGACAGGTGTCACCAGACAGTCAGGTGAGTACAGAAGCTCGAAGTCCAGAGAGAGGTGCTCTTTGGAGTCAAGAGGAGGAGTCACCGAATAGTCTGTCGGTTCAGTGACCGGACAGTCTAGTGAGCCCAAGAGATGGTGTCCAGAAGAAGTGTCTCTGGTAGTCCTAAAGAGAAGTTCACCGAACAGTCCGGTGATGGTATGAACCGAACAGTCCAGTATCACATGTAATAGATTTCAGAGAGGTTATTTTCTGCCAGATGAAGACCAGGAGTCACCGGACAGTTTGGTGGTCCCAGTGACCGAACAATCTGGTGACTGCAAAAAACAGTCAGCTTTTTAGCAAAGGCTCTTAACAGTTGTTTCAGGGCTTGGGACCTATTTAAACCGTTGGGAGAGTTATTGTTGAGTTCGCTCGCGGCCAGAACAGTTGGAGATCATTTGTGAAGAGCCAAAGTTCATCAAGTAGAGTGCAAGAGAGCATCTAGTCAGATCTTGAGTGCTTGTGAAGAATAGCAAAGCTTGTGAGGCTGAGAGAAGTGTCTCCGGCTTGTTACTCTTGGTTTATGACAGCCTAAACTGTCTAGGAGACGGTGATCGAGCTTCTGTGGAGATTGTGTAAGTCGTCAACAAGTTTGTACGCGGTTTTGGTCCCCTACTTAAAAGGGATACTAAGAGGGAGCGTCTGAGTCTTGGAGGCTTGCTCTAGCACTTAGATATTGTGTGCGATAGCCGGGCCGCCGATGACTTCACTCCGAGAGTGAAGCGTACCCTTGTCAGCATCATTCCGACAATGACAGGAGAAACCAAGACTCCGACGGGAGTGGTTCAATGAAGATTAGAGGAAGGCGCCATCCTTCTGAGACCTAGAGAAAAAATCGCTGAGCATCTCTATCACCCTTTTTCTTACTTATCACATTTACCTTTTTCAAGTAGTGTGATAGGTTGTTTAGTTGCTTTTCTTGGTGGCTCTCGTGCCGACTCTCTTGCTAGCTAGATAGTTTGTCTTTTAGCTTGTTTTACTCTTTCTTAGTCCTTGCTTGCTAGGAGTTGATTGCTACTTTTGCTAGAAAATAGGAATAGTGAGAAATCGGCTTAGTCGTGTAAGTGCCCGATTCAACCCTTCCTTCTCGGCCACTTGATTCTCTTAACAGCCTAGGTTTAAATACGGCTCATGCTTACGCACATACTGCATGGGTCACACCTACACAGTAACCTGCTTACGCTTTCATCATCACTTCACGTAAAAATGTTAACCCGAGGTCATTCCTGACTAGGTTTTTAAATTGGTCATGCTCTCCTCAAGTTACTGATATGGAACTAAATTCCATGCTACAGTAACTCATGTGCTATAGTACCCGACGGCTACAATGCTCGCACTAAGTACTGGCCTTTTTTTCTTGGGCTGGGATTCTACATTCTCCCGCCTTAGGACTCGATGTCCTCGTCGAGCAGCGAACCAATTTACCCCAATGTGATAGATGTACAAGATCACCACTCTTAGCCACGTCTGTACGTCCAGTGCCGGCATACATGTCATGCCATGAACACAGGGCCCACGTGCCATGCACACCGTACCTGCACAGCGTGTGCGTGGGCATTAGCCATATTCCGAGCCTGGGCTGTTACAAAATGGTATTAGAGCCGACGTTCATTGTGTCACGGTGGCGTACGACGTGGCCAGGGAGGATTGATCATGTCCTTCTATCCTTCGTGTGGGTGAGTTGCTTCGACAAGGACGTCGAGTCCTTTGAGGGTGAGAGTCTATTAGGCCCATGGGAAAAGGCCTAACTCTCATTGCTTGTGGTGTGAGAAAACCATGAGAATTATTCCCACCTTTCTAGTCCAAAGGGGGATGAACCAACTTAAATAGTCAAGGACCCAAAGCATTGTAACCCCGAGTTAACCTTTTTACGTGAAGCGAGGATGGAAGCGTAAGCGGGTTAGCATGAGCCGTATTTCGACCTGGGATGTTATATCACCAATCAAGATCATGTACACCACATCCACAAGCTCACTTCTACACTGGAAGTATCCATTTCCATCTCATCCATTCACTATAAAATTACTCTATAAGGTTATGATCTCTCCCCAACAGCTTTGCAAAAGATACATGGGCTATGAAAAGAAAAATAGAGAGAGAAAAGACAGAAAGAAAAACAAAAGCTCAAAAAGAATGTATTCTCGAGCATGAAGAATAAAAGAGAAAAAGAGAAAGATATAGCCATGTTCCCTTAATAAAAATCAAGTGGAGAGCGGGATCATGCTGAATTGAGTAGTCTCCTCCATCCAACCATGTACATATGCATCTTGATAAGGTTGTGTGATTTGATATCTCCGTGTATCTGGTTTTTGACTTTGTAATATATGTAAAACAAGTATGCCTCACTTATATCCCTACATTGAGGCCCACAAAAGATTTATTAGAAGTAGGATGATTGAGGCAACTATCCAATGCCTTGGTGAGGAATCATACACATTGAGCAACTTTAGAGAATCATTTGAGGAGTAAGGCATTGTTCATTTGTGAAACATATTCAAAAATCCAAGCTAACTAACAGGAGAGGAAAGTGATGATTTGATTCAAGCCATTCCATTCCTCAATCGCCTAAGATGACATGATAGACATGTCAAAGTTCACAAGTGCAGGTATGATTGAGAATAATTTTATGCTAACATCATACCATAAGATGTGTTGTTGCACCGTAGTCCTTAACCTTTACTCGAGGACAAGCAAAAGGCTAAGTGAGGGGGAGTTTGTTTACGGTCCTTAAATTCCAAATTTGACCATCAAATCTCTGAATAAATGATATTCAAGTGACAACCAATATATTGGTAGGAATTTATTACTAACTATTTTCACAAGTATTGGTGAATTTATGCATGCAGGTAATTTAGACTCGAAAATGAGGGAAAGCACAAGTAACTAACGAAGGAAACATACTTCCAACCAATCTGGGGTAAGCACACAGATTCTAGGGCCTACAAAGGGGTGTAAACTCACTCAAAACGACCACCAGCTAGTGGTACAAGATTAGGCCCACAAATCAGCCACCGGGGGGAAGATTGGGCTGAACGGGCCCAATCCTAGGTCGACGGACCCTGTGTTGGTGGCTTTTGCACCACGCTTTGACCAAGAGAACCTTGACGTGCCCTCCAAGTTATCCCCTGAGGTGAACAGCAAATATTCTCTGTGGGAACCGACTTATAGAGGCTATAAAAGAAGAGCACGTCCCTCACTTCAAGACACATCACAAGAAGGCAAAGATCACAATTCCAAAGGTAGTAGCACTAGTTCTTAGCGTGTACAAGAGAGGGAGAGTTTGCGGGGTATCACAGAGACGTGCCAGCCTTGTCGGCATCTTCTCCACGCTTGTGCCCTGATGAGTGTCTCCGAGGATCATACGGAGGAGAGGCATGCATGTCCATGTCTGTACTTCTGTGCTACTTCTGAGGGTTGCTGAGATGAGTGCCAGGCCTATCGACACCATCTCCGAGCTTGTACCTCTATCAATGCTTCTTAGTGCAAGTAAGTGTTTATGAGACTCTTGCATGTTCATAGTATGTTGATTTAATAAGATCATATTTTATTGCTTACAGGTTCATCATTTTGTTTCATAAAGTATGTTAGTCCTTTAATATAAGCATGGGGCTAAGGTAGTAACTTACTATATAGATATGGTGTCTAGGAGAGTGGTTGCTTTTGTTTATTTCGTACTCCACAGGTTGTAGAGGTAGGCGGTAGGTGGTGATTTCGTTGTCCATCCTTTGTAACGCTCCACATTTAGATACATCGTAGTGCTAGAGACCAAAGCAGCCTATGGATGTAGGAGGAAATCGGTGCTCGAGTAATGCGCTAACAATTGACCTTACCTTGTCTTTAGATCTAGCCATTTTGAGAACCCCCCTCTACCTCAGCCTACCTAATTCTTGTTGTCCCTGGATGAAGTAAGTTATAACATAGTACATACACATTCCTTATGTTCGATAATCTTGAATACTCTGAGGAAAGTGCTACAACGGTATTCTATGTGCTTGCAGATGTATTTGTGGACGTAAGAAATACTAATAGAAAGTTAAGTATCAATTATAAAAATTAACATAGAAATCACAATAGCCAAAAGTCCAAAGCTAGAAAGTAACCTTCAGCCAAAAGCTTGGCCCAAAACAAATAGGCCTTTAGTCTATGATTTAGTCCAACACTAACGCCATGGCCGGCCGCAGGGGCTTTAGTTGCATATGGAACACTGAAAAGTCAAATTATTTTTTTTACTCTTAGCCTAGCGGAAAATATTGCATAATTTAGTAGATGCATGACACTGCCGATGGGCTGCAGCGTGCCCCCGACGTGACGCTACCTCGGGCATCCCAAAGCAGGCTGCACCTGGATCGGACGCACGTTGCTGAGGGTTGGAGGAGGCATGGGCTTAGGAGAACAGGGGTCGACGGCTAAATTCCGGTGCCGGTGGTGGCGGCGTGCGGGTCATGGAAATCATAGCGCAAGGAGTACAGGGGATCCAGGGAGCCGAGGAGAGGGAGGAGCCAGGCCAGGGAGAAGGACACCTCAGTTCGGGGAAAAATAACGGGTAATATCATAACCAGTGGCAGCGGGTAATCTCCCCCAAGCTTTCACCACCACAGCTCAGAAAAGCAGGGGGCAAGCTGCTGTGAAATTTGCACTGCAAGGGAACTGCTTTGGTGAAAGAAATGAATTGCTAGCATTTGGTTGCCTTTTGACTAATCTTGTCAACCTCTGTTGGTTCCCCCACCAGATAAGATGTCTTCTTCACAACCACTTCTTTCTTTGCTTCAGGAGGAAGAGCAGTTACATTAACGCACGCCCTCTCAATCATGTTGTCCAAATATTATTGTAAAAAAAATAGATGTACTGACAAGAAAACTTAAAGAAATGGATGACAATGGCGAATAGACGAATAGGGAATAAAAGTTTATATTCAGGACTACAAATAAAATTCAGAATTTGAGTAGTTGATAAGGAACCTTAACTATTTTTATCAGTTGATAAGGAATTTTTCCCTTGGAAAAATCCAAATGCGGCAGCATTGACATACCAGGTTGCCGATGGCACGATGGTATACAAGGTCTGGGCTGTGATGGTGGCGGTGGCGACCTCATTGGCGCCCAGACATTTGGCAAACATCTGTGTGGTGAGCATCAGCATGTTTTTGGCCACCTCAGTGGTGACTGACGCTGATGACAGCCACCACAGGTTTGCATGCACCATCACACCTAGCCTCATGCCATCCCACCACTAGCTGCAGCTACTTCGCAGCCCATGACCAGGGGCGGAGTTTTTTTATTATTTAAACCTTTTTATCCAATAGTTTTCAAAAAACTATCCTAGATTAAATTTTCACAATCTATACCGTTTCAATCAAACTACACATAATGGCGTGACTTATGAAGTAATCGCCCCAGCCCACCTGGTGTGATAAGTGCATGTAGTTCACGCCAATCGATTTGACGTGACTGGAGTCATGCCCATCTGTTTGGCATGACTCATATTGTATAAAATGGCCGGACCCCCTGCACAGCATTCTTCTTCCTCAAGCACTTGTTTTTCTCTCGTGGCTCTCCCATTTTAACTGTGCCACTGCCGTGTAACTCCCAAATCCGGCCAAGTTTGAGCTCCCCCTCTCAACTTTAAGGCATTGATTCCTGAAAGGTAGCTCTCTCAATCCCTCCGAGTATATCTAAGTTTCATGCAAGTTTTAAGGGATTTTAGAGTGGTTAGAGTTTAGACAAATGTGGACATTTTTTGTTAATGATTTGTACGAATGTGGCTGATTAGGATGTCATATAATGCTTGATTTGCACATTTTCATGAAGTATTAATATGTGTGATAGTGCATGTGCTTAGGTCATGTTGGGTGCTTGAGAAAGGTGAATACCGGGATTTACTTCCCTAATCCTGCCTTTGCAGATGCTCCACTTCCAATTCTAAAGTGTGAATGTAATTCCATTGCCGAGGTGATGCAGTTGAGGGATCCAATAACGGCAGCGCCTGCGTACTATATGTGCCCTACACGGGAGGGGAAGACTTGATTAAATTAAAAAAAATTTAAGTAATAATGTGATTTATATTTCTGTAGGGTTGCTAGAGTAGTTGCGATTTTTTTTCAATGGATTGATGGGCTAGAGATGTATGATGAGAGGATTCTTCTATTTCCATATGATGAGTACCAGACCTACCCCTACAAGGCTTTCAAACAATCGGTGCCTCCACCACCAAATCCTCCGACAGATGAGGATTAGGTGAAAACATAGAAAAGGCAGCCTAGTCGTGGTCATACACTCCATTCTCTGTTGTCCTATTGCAAGCATAGTTCATAAGTTGAAATTTCTTTTAAAATTTGTTATAGTTGGTAACATAGGTTTGTGTTGACATATGGTAATTCATGCACAGTAACAAGCGAATGTGCTACTTTCAGGAGTGGGTTTGCACTATCCAGATCTGGAAGAGATACCTGATGACATATATTATGGATTCAGGTTGCCATGCCATAAGCATCCATCTGTATTGTGTCAGTGCAGTGTGTCGGCTAGGAGAGGAGTTGTTCCATCAGAGCTAAGATGACAGGACTTGAGTGCCCGATCTTTCGGTGAGTGATAACTATTGATCTAGTGGAGTCGATCCTCACAATCCAACTACAAATGAACAGGTCGTGTGCGACTTAGCAATCACAGAACCAACTTTGAATAGTTATTGACTTTGTCGAAACAGCAAGATCAACCTGAACACGAGGTTCAATTCCATCAAGCAATTGAAGAACAAGATAGCAAACTAAAACCACTTAAATATGAGGTTCTCAAAAGCTGTCTAACAAGTGATCGTTGGATATTTTTATGGTAACTCATAGTTTCCATACTTATATTTGTGTTTAATATGTCATTATCGATAACTAGGAGAAAATTTTAGTGCAAAAGCAGTTTCAGTGCAATCAATGCAAACAAACATTTGTGGCTATCATATTGCAATATAACCGTTCAGATGCAAGGGCGCTGGAGGGACTTTTTTGCGAGAAGCTAATTTCCTTAGGGGCTTTCTGCAAAATTATACATGTGGACCGTCCACCTGCGTGCGGTTTGCACCTTTGCACTGAATTTTTCCCAGATAACTATTGATTATTTGGTATGTAGCATACTCGTAGGTGCGACTGGAAGGACTTTCTAGATCAGAAGGAATTTCTCTCGCTGCTCAAGAGGTATGATCCGGATAGACACCAGGAGATGAGAACAGAAGAGAGATGTGGTTCCCGGTATTTGAAAGATCCTCCCAGATTTATCATTTCAACAATTTAGAAGGAGTTTGAACTTGACAAAATGGAGGATTTGCACCGGCCTACAAGATGGCATTGAAGTATTGGATGGAGAAATGAGAGAAAGTATCCTCCTAAGAGTGCATGGTAGTTTTTGTGCCCGCCACATGGTACTACATTCATCACAGCTATGGAGTGTATATCATGGTGCAAACAAAGGATGGACCAATAAGCCGATCATGCTTGTCAGTTGGAGCACCGCCAGGAGTTAGAAAGCTAAAAGGGAAGTTCAGAAGGGGCATCATGCTTACACGCACTCTTGGGAATCCTATTTTGCTAGGTTAGAAGAGAACAAAAGGAAGAGGAAGATAGAAGAAAAAGAAGAAGAGACAAGAAGTTGACGATGAAGATGACTAATTCATGGTGTTGTGGACCTGCACTATTTTGCTAATATTGTGAACATGTTGTCGTTTAGCATCATTGAACTTGTTATTGTGGATATGTAGTAATTTGCTATTAATGTGAACCATGTTGTGGACCTATGAACAACTATGTTTGACTTGTAATCATTTCTGTACTGTTATGTGTGAACTATGTTCTCTTACGTATTGTAAAGTTCTCCTGTTACTATGGAGCTTATGGTGTAAATATGTTATTGTCTGATATATTGCTCAACATAAAGTAGTGGAAAAAGGATAAGTGACTATATCATGTCCCCTGTCATTAAAAAAAGGCATCTAGAATTTTTCCAGCAAAAATGTAGCTGAAACATCCGGAGCTTCATATAGGTTCAACTCTTCCAAAACAGTAACATAGCTCAAACATAAATCCGCACAAACATATTGAGATATACTTAAGCGAAGTGTTGGAGAAGATTTTAAAATATACTTCAACTTTTTTTGTTAGCCAAAAAGACACTTTTTTAGGTGAATTTTTTAGTGCACTGTCGGAAATGCTCTCAGAGGGGTGAGTGACGTGTGGCTTCCCTTTGACATGTGCGTCAGGGAAGATTACACCCGGGCCATGGCGGCAGCGGGACGGAGATGGAAGATTTGTGATACTTGACTGCGGTGTCCTCTGGGCCAATTGCATTACGCATTGACCCACCGTGCGAGCCCCGCTTGGCCTAGAATTTTAGTGGGCCGAGCCTACGGAGCAATTACACCATGATTTAGGTTTTGGATCGTGGTCTATCATATTCATACCAAAGCTCAACAATCGACTAGCACAATAAGTCAAATTAGAATTTAAAGGCAATATAAGAGGGGGATGCAACTATAACTTGGCACTCGCCTCTACGTTCGCTGATCGCTGTTACAATACAAAGGATAACAAAACATACAAGTTGGTACCGTCAAATTGCATCGTCAAAGCCGGTTCAGTTTTACTCCTCTTCATCGTCCATATCATTTTCACTAACCAGATGACCAAGTGAAACTCTGGCCTTTTTCACCCCAGGTGAACTAGGCCCAGCAACCGCTTCACTTTTCCTTTTCTCAGCCTGCCCTGTGTCTCCATCTCCCGCAGCCTCATCTGAAGACTTGTTCTCGTCGGCCTTCTCGGCTGTGGTCGACACAGAGCCATCCTTCTTCACTGATGTTGTTAGCTCGGCTCCCTTCTTTAATGACTGCTCACACTCTTTCAGGAATGAACGCACATCGTCACTCTCTGCAAGATGTAGAGCTGTCTGCCCGCCTTTTGTCTTGGCCGTGATATCTGCACCTTTCTTAACAAGGTACTTCACAAGATCCAGGTGAGAGTGCTGTGCAGCAAGGTGCAACGCTGTTAAACTTTTTCTGTTCTTTGCTTTCACAGAGGCCCCAGATGCCAGCAGCTCACGAACAACTTCCACATGACCTTTCTGGGAAGCAAAATGGATTGCAGCAGTGTCATCCATTGCTGCAGCTCCGACGTCAGCTTTGTGCTTGCAAAGGCATCTCACAACCTCAACATGCCCAGCCCATGCAGCCAAGTGGAGTCTGGATGAGGAAATCAATCGTTTCAAGATAATAATTAACAGAAAAAAATGATAGGACTGAAGCAATTTATATTTTAAAAGACGATGTCAGAAGTTAGAATCATGTCCTAGTCATGTTTTCATGTAAGGAACTAATGAAACAACAATGTATCTTTCATATGTGAAAACTATTCTGCACCTATAGTGCAGAATTATCCAGCAAGAATAATACACAAGCTGAAAAAGATGCGAATAACTCAGCAATCCTACTTTATCTTCCCAGATTGCACAGGAGTTGAGCACTTCAGCTGTGCAATGTCCGATAACGGGGCTTCAGTAGTGAATTTTCAGGTAAAAGTGCCCACCCGTTGAACATGTAGCCTTTTGCAGGTTAGGATCACAGAATATGTATTATAAATCTACATGGATGCTAGCGAAATACAGGGAATTATGCAAAAGTATATATGCCACATGATTCTGACTAGTCCTAACCCTTGCTATAAACTGACCTGATGTCAAGAGATAACAACAGCTTGTTTTCCTAAAAAGAAGAAAATTCAGAAACTGTTACTATTAGTAGGTCTGTTGCTCCACGCTGTTTCAATTCAGCAGCTGTAGTTTAGATAATTTTGTTAGGCTAGCTACTGGCAAGATGCCCATGGAACCATTTACATCTCCAATGCAGGAAGTACTAGTAGGTATGTTGCTCCCTGCTCAAGGCTCTTCAGATTCTTTCCGATCATATTCACATGCTAATTTTCCTTCTAACCAAGTTTCTTTCACCTCTACTCAAAATCTCACACCTTCTTCAGTATGCTTAGGCATGTCCCATTTTCATTCGTAACTGGATACACCTAAAGTTTCAGTCTACAATAACATTTTCCATATGCTCCATGCTATATAGCTAGCCTCTTTAACTATATGGAGATTTTAACTAGCTTTTACAAGCAACCAATTTCCCAGCTTGTCAACATAATATTGTTCTACAAAACCTGATTTTTCAAAAAGAAAAAAAGATCCAGGCACGATGACACAGGTTTTCATATGATATTTTGATCCTTTGCATCCAAAACCCTATGACTGAACAGGTTTCATGGGTATGCCTCTAAA
>BCLH01001528.1:69561-79802 GCA_001602315.1 Zoysia pacifica | reverse complement strand
GGCTGAACTTCCCCACCGCGCCGCGCCCTGACGTCCCCGAGGACGTCCGCGCCAAGCTCACCGTCGCGAATATCAAGGCGATCGCCGAGAAGTACGCGCGCGACCTCGCCGACTACATCCCGCCGCCGCCTGTGTTCCTTGAAGCTGCGCCTCAGGTGGTGGAGGCGGCGCCGGCGGCGGTCGATGCTTCGATCGGCGTAGGTGCCGCTCCCACTGCTGACTGTGGCAGCGTTGATGAAACAGCCGTGGACATGTCTATTGCAGACTGCTTGCTGTCGTTCAACGACGGCCCTGTTGAGTTTGACGATATCTTGAACTTTGAAAACATCAAGTAATCGATCCAGGGCTAGCAATATCAATCAGGAGTAGCCTGATCTAAGTGAGGAACTGAGGACTGTAATCCAGGACTCCTGGTTATGGAATAAATCGCTAGATCTATGTATGTGTGTAATGGATTGAAGTGTTATGCTGTTTTATAAATAAATGGATTTGATTCTGTCACCGCAAACATGGAAGAAATAAACGAATAGCGAAAAAAGAAAAAGGCGCGAAAACCGACCGATGGTGCAAAATTTGATATTTCAAACAAGAGAATGCATCTGTTCAGAATTCAGATTGTCCTACATTAATATTAACTAATTGAACATCTTAAATATCTACTCCTTTCAGTTTTAAAATATTGACACCGTTGACTTTCGACATCAACTTTGATCAATCGTTTTATTCAAAAAATTCGTTCAAATGTGTAAACTTTTGTTATTATTTAATTTATCATTAGTAAAATTTAAATTACAACTAATAATTTTACACATTAGAACAAATTTTTTGAATAAGACGAATAGTCAAAATTGATGTTAAAAATCAACGGTGTCAATAATTTAAAACCGGAGAGAGTACAAAAATGCAATACCCAATCTTTCTGATGTGCTGATAGGAATAGGGTGCTTGCGTGTGCTTATAATAAGGATGATGACCCTTATACTGTGTATTTCTCTCTAAGAAAATGTTGTACTTGGATGCTATGTATTACAAACCATGAACTAGACTTATGGAAGATTTTACAGAAATTTCAACCATCATCCGTGTGATAAGAGTAACACCATGTAATTTTAGGTATGCATTAATGATAGTATAAATTTGGTCTACTCTATCAATTACTCATTAAATTTGTAGCTTGCTATCAGAGGCTTATTTAAATGTCGTGGCAGTAGCAATGAAACATGGGACATTTTTGTCAGGAATGAAGTTTACTTAATCAATCTTGGTACCACAATCCTTTCTTGGAAAACAAGTGAGGACTAGGTACTGACCCTGTTTTACGAACCAGTCCCCAGAGCCATTTTTTCCTCAGTTAATTTGGAATCGATATTTTTCTTCCTTGGTCAGAATCACACTGAAATAAACATCCTAGTTTTAGTAATCACCCCATTCCTGGGGCATTCCATATTTGTTAATCTTCTTTACACGACCAACTCTCTCACACTTGAATCCAGCGAACTTGGAGTCCCTATGCTTTACTCCTCCGCTATTGGCGCATGGCCCGCCCAACGTGGTTGTCGGCTCCCTACATAAAACATGCTACCTGTAACCGTATTAGGGTTTACAGAGCATCACTGATTGCTGGAGATCATTAGAGATCGTGCCATAGATCCACGTAAGAACCGTGCAATCCATCTGCACCCATGCCGATCGATCTGGATTGGAGGCATCGGAGAGGGCATGATCTATAAGAGCATATTTGCCTAGCACGACGAGGAAACTAGAGATTTTGCCAGCGGCTGTAGTTGTTGACAGCGTGATCCAACGTCACTAGGACATGAGCTTGATGTCGAGGACAGAGAGGGTCTGCGCATGAACCCCGACATGTTTGGCCTCGTACGCGTCCAGGGCGGCGGCATGATCCTCAGACACCTTTCTGTTGGCGGCGTCGGCATCAGCAGCCTATTTTCGAGCGATCTCGTCGACTTGTAGACCGGAGAGGTCGGGTGTCGTCCACATGGCGATGAATATCCTGGCGAGATATCGGTGGCGCTGGAAGAGTGAACGACAACTGATGAGGATGACTCGGCGGCAGGGAGCGAACACCAACAAGTAGAGACTCAGCGACGGTGGTGGCAATTAGGGTTTACGGAAGTGGGGGGAGGTCGCAGGAGCGAACCATCTCATGATACCATGTTAGTGTATTAGGGTTTGGGAGAAATACATGATACATTCTTCACAGGTCTAGCCACATACATATCGGCACGGTGGGGAGCCTGGGTCGGCAGCCCCATGGGTCAGAGCATGTTTACAATCCAACACCACCTTATATAAAACACGAAAGTAGTAACATGCCAGCCCACTGTCGTCACCTTATTGCACCAAATTTTTTATTATTGTTACCGCCTTGTCCTTCCTAGTCTTCCCAACGAGGCGGCTCACCCCCACTTGTCTGCATCTAGTGGCGTCATCACAACTGCCTCGCCGTCGCCACTGTTGTGTAACAGACACTAGAATCCCCATCTAACCAAATCTATAACCGTAAACCTAGGCTAACTGTCAACCTTGTGTTTCCATACGCGACACCCACTCCAACAACAAGCGACAAATTTGACTAGATGCCACCTAGCATGTATACGCGTGGAATTATGTTTTTTTTTCAAGTACAAGTGGTAATTATGCCAGTGACATTGGTGAGCCTATCGATATCATTGACATACGATGAAATTTTTATATGGAATTACAAGTATCTTCCTCTTACAATACTATATCCACCTGGCAAAGTTGTATTTAATTATTTCGTATTTATTTCTCATTTTTTATTTGGTTAAATAAAAAAGGAAAACAAAATGGCATGAAGCCAAGTAACACGAACATGGATTGTTATGTGGAGTCAACTGCATGAGTGACGCACTGCATGGCTATGGTCCAAATCAGAATGTTCTGGATCCCATGTGCACACACTTAAGCCCTGACTAAGTGACTAATCGACCATCTAGCGCCAAAAGCAATGTTGATGCTCGCCATTCATCGTGACTTGTATAGTTGTATGCCGTGGCGTGGGTGACTACAAACGCAACACGCTCGACACCTCCTGCAAGCTAGCTACAAGAAACACGAGTAGTGAAGTGCAGTGGAAGACGGAGCTAAGTGTGGTGTGTGGGTGAGAAGTAGGGGCCGCGGAAGAGGTTTTAAAGCGTGATGCGTTCGCAGCTAGAGGAAAACCTAAGCTCACTAGCCTACAAGCCGTGACATGGGGGAGCGTTCCGGTATGCCTGCATGTTAGCAGGATTAACTTTCCCTTCACGAATCACCAAAAGGAAAAGTTAAAAAGATAGAGAGAGTGTGTGTCTTGTATACTCTCTTCATTTTTAAATTATTAACACCATTGATTTTAGACATCAATTTTAACTATTCATCTTATTCAAAAAAGTTTGATGAATATTATATATTTTATTATAATTTGCTTTATTATCAAAGTAGTTACAACTATAAATTATAATTTTACATATTTAAATTAATTTTTTTAATAAGACGAATAGTCAAAGTTGATGTGTAAAATCAACGGTGTCAATAATTTGAAAACGAAAAGAGTACATTATATCTGAACAGTAACATAGAGTTTGTGTGACAAACACACGCACAAGATTATTGTGTGACAGACACACGCACAAGATTAAGTCAAGTACTAGTAAACATGATGTGTATGCGCGCATTAATAAAGATTGGGTGGAGGAAACATATACCACATATATGTGTTATGATATGGATTAGAGCTGGCAGCTGCAGTACGCACCAAATGAAACAGGGCACAACGAGTAGCTATCAGAACAACCTCAAAATATCGACAAAAAAAGAAAAAAAAATCGAGTATGCTAACCAACTACTACAACGGAATTTGTGTATAGTAGATTTTGGAAGTTCCACATGTACAGCACTGTTGAAAACTGACTGGTTCATGATTTCTAAAACCCTGGATATGCCATGCGTGCGTGGCCTCAACACATCTCCAATGACACGAACCTTGGAAGGGAAGTATTTCCTGTACATGAAATATGTTCACCTTGCTTGCGGTACATGCTTACCCCATGCACTGACAATAAATACGTGTCATATTTTATTTTTGAGATAACTCGTAAGTACCGTACCAATTTTTAGATCAGTAAGTTGATACGCACATATATTTGTGAATACTTAGCACATATCAATAATATTACATATATTGTTCTAAATAGAGCCTTACAAGTAAGTCTTGGCTTACAAGCTATCGAGTGTGCTAGACAACCTCGAACAGTCATCACATCAAAGGGAAAAATACAAGAAGCAAAAACCACAGGTAAACTTGCGGGTAGAACGAGCCTTACCCGTCGCTATCGAGACCAACACCATCTTCTTCTTCATCTGAATGACAGTAGCAAGAGTGAGTACAAACGTACTCAGTAAGTCTTAACCCCGTACTTAGCTATATTCATGCATAATACGTCAACAAAGGGAGGCTGTAGTGTTCTTTTAGCAAAAGCAGCATAGTTATGTAGGCAACACTATAGAAGGGTTTCAAAACAAGAAGAAGAGTGTTTCTATTCTATCAGAATTTTAGAGGTTAGACCTTAGAAAGTAGTCACCATTCCCACCAATTTCCATATTTTAACTGGATGGGCCTCCACTATCCCGACCAGACACATAGAGTTTTCTTTAGAGGACATTGTGGATAACCAAAGGGGTGAAGTGAGTCCCGCCTAGACAGATTTTGTAGTTGCACGAAGTCACTACGTTGAGCTCTGATAAACCGATCTTTATATAGCAGAAGCGGCGCTCCTCCACGACAGGTAGACCAGTCCGAAGCCTAACACCCAGCACAACACGTAGTGCTAGGAGCCCGCCCCATGACTAGAAACAATATCCCGTCTCATCACTTAGCACCAGTTTGCACTATCACCCAACCCTCTTTGTTTAACTCACGCCACCAAACTCAGATTAACCTGTTTTGATAAATGATGAGTATATAGTGTGGTGAGGCATGACCTCGCATGAGTGTCCCTAAGCATTCTAATTCATGGCAGCTTTTCGATCATTAAAATATTTAATGACGTGAGTCCTATGGTTAACAAGGTTCGATTGACAACTCAGTGTCAAAGTGATATTTATACTTAATAAAAGTAAGTAACTGACATAAATATAAATACGTAGCTAACAAGTAGGTTCATAACTATACGATGTTTTAAACATATATATTATAATCATGCAAGCATACAAGTCCTATAGGTGCATAGCAAAAATCTAGGTGTAAAATGATCAAGAGATCAGGACTTGCCTTCGAAGGTGTCCTCGTGATCTTCCTCGTATTCCGGGTCGTCGGCTTCTTCGTCTTCGAACGCCTCATTGTCTATACAGAAAACAATAAAATAAATTTATACGAAAAAGAACATAAAACAAGGATTGAATAAACACTAAATTAATAGAAAATCTCTGAGTGTTGGGTGGCTTTAAAAGGTGGAGCTCGGGTTTACGATTCTAATGGTGCAAAAATCTCGATAAACGGAGGTGATATGTGGAAATGGTGATAAAAACAAGATGTGAGGGTCTTTTTGAAATTTTCTAAAAATTAGAGGGCTAATGTTGAATTTGTGGTGGCAAAAAAGGCTTTGCTAAGTGGGTTTTTAATGTGTAGGGGTGTATTTGCAAAGTGAGAATTTTCTTGAAATTTTTGAGAATTTATTTGGATTTAAAATGGCTCTAGAATAAATCTGTGTGTGCACTGGTGCGAGTGTCATTTTCGGTAGTGTGGCTGACAGGTGGGCCCGAGGCCCACTGGCCAGTGTGTGTCTGGGCGGCGGCTGACTGCGCCTGCGCACGGCGGCCGACGGCGTGCCGGCGCCTACGAGCTTCGAGGCGCCATTCCAGTTTCGCAGAGTGCCAGAAGCAGCGCGTAGGTGATGTGAACTCGTGCGTGAGGTCGGCGTGGCCAGACTCCGTGCGGTGGTGTCCGGCGACGCGAGGCGTGGGGCACTGTTGAGAGAGGAGCGGCCGTGCCGACGCGATAGGTGCGCGTGGAGGGTGGTGGTGAAGCCGTGGCTCTAATTGGACCGGCATTCCAATGACCGGCGGCGAGGAATTGCCTCGCGGCAAGCTCGTCGGAGTTGGGGGAGAGAAAGTGAAATTGTCGGCGCGAGGAGGCGAGACTAGCCTGAGCACGGTAGAGGGAGTGCGGTGGAGCGGAGAGTGTGCCGGGGTGCCCCTTTATAGGCGGCGTGGGGGCCGATGAAGCCGGGCGCGGCGGTGACCGGTCAAGGCGAGTTGGTGGCGGCAATTACTGAGCATAGGCGCGGCTCTCCTATGCGAGGTGAGGGCGTGACGCGAGCTCAGCACTGTGGGTGACGCGTGGGGCAGGTGGCATGGGCGGAGCTCGACGCTGACGGGGCTACGTCGAGCGACGGCAACGCGACAGGAGAAGCGAGTGATGTCGACGGTCCGACGTGAAGTGACACAACGAGGCGGCCCTGTGTGGGATGGGGAAGGCGTGACGTCAAGCTCGGGACATGCCAGGCATGCCCACGTGCGGCGGAGCGGTGCGGCGTGGCTCACCAGGGCGGCGCGCCCTGTACGCGGCGGCAGCAGCGGCTCGGGGAAGGAGACTCCTTGCTAGGTCAGCCGCTCGACTGGGCTGTGTGGGCTGGGCGCGTGCGCGCCTTAGGTGGGTCAGGAGCGCGCGCGGCCCGGCTGGATAGGCGGGGCTGGGAAAGGATGGGTGACGGCCCATGTGGTGTAAAGGGAAGCAGACCAAGGTAATGGGCTGGTTTGGTGATTAATTTGGAAGCAAATCAAAAACTAAAATTTTGAATAAGTTCAATAGATTTAAATAAATTTCGATAAATCCGAAAAAGAGAAATTCAGCTCAAGCACCTGTCAAGATTCAAATTTTAAATTTAAAAATTTTCCTTTTTGGGGTTTACTCATTATGTGAAGTTTTTCTTTAAACGAAATAAAAAGGGAGGTGTATTCAAAAGAAAATCGCAAAAAGAGAATTAATTTTTTCGGTTCAAATTTTGAGGTATCACAATATGCTACATACAAACCTTATTGCACCAAATTGTTGATTACCGTTACCGCCTCACCCTGCCTACTCTTCCTAACCGATGAGGCGGCTCGCCCCACCACCTCAATATCATGCATTGTCATCCCACCTGTCTGCATCTGGTGAAATCTTCGCAACTGCCTCACCATCAACAACCCCGCCACTGTTGCGTAACGGTCGACACTAGAATCTAAAACCTCACCCAACCAAATCGAGCTATAACTGTAACCGTAGCCTAACCTTCGCCTGTGTTTCCATACGCGACAATTGCTCCGACAGCAAGCGACAAACTTGAGTGCATGGCACCTCGCGTGCAGATGCGTGAAATTACTTTTTTTTTTTAAAGTACAGATGGTAATTTAGGTCAGCAACATTGGTGAGCCTATAAATATCATTGACATATGATGGAGATTTTATATGGGATTACAAGTTTCTTCCATGGTGAACGTAAAATTGTCTTATGTAAAGCCATTCTTACAATACTATATATATCCGCCTGACAAAGTTGTACTATTTATTTAGATTTCTTTCTCAATTTTTATTTGGTTAAATAAAAAAAGGAAAACAAAATGACATGAACTTGGATTAATCTTATGTCGAGTCAACCGCATGATCACTGACGCACTGCATGGCTACGGTCCAAATCACAGATTGTTCTGGATTCCAAGCACAAGATTAAGCCCTGACTAACTGATCACTAATCGACAGCGCCGAAAGCAAAACATCGCAGCACGCTATATAGGCAGCGCCAGGCCAATCTACCAACTTTCATGGCTCCCAAACTTTAAATGCAGCATATCCTTATTCAGATACTACCATTTTTTATGGTTCTCAACACGTAAATGCTCCTGTGCACGCATGATCTCTCTCGCTCCATGACCGCATGCATGAACCCTCCTCCGATCTTAGGGATAGAATGACGTACGAGTGCAGTGGCAACCGCTTCTCTGATTAGATAATCTTATTATTTGATTAGTGACCACTGACAGAAAAAGATTAACGACCTGCCAACGTACGTACACATGGCATGCAAACTGGTCGCTCTCTGGCCGTGCCATGTCGCGCGCGTCGTCGTCGTTACCGAGCTCGTGAGCCACGTCTCTAGCTACCTCTGCCGCCTTTTAAGCTAAGCCCCCTCGCGTCCTCCCCACTTCACTCACACACAGCCTCGCTCTCTTCCTTTGACTTGCTGGTCGTGCGCGGCTCGTGCCTCGTGCCTTTCTTGCTTGTCGCGAGTGTTGTCAGCATGGCAGGAGCGGCCGCTTCACGGGCCACCGGCGTCGCGGGCATGGGGAACGGCCGGAGCACTGCGCCGCAAGGTAACAACAACGGGGCGTTATCTGGTGCTGGTGGAGGAGGAGGGCCGAAGAACCTGGGGTGGCTGGGCGCGCGGCGCCGGCAGGGCCGGTGGGCGTCAGAGATCCGCATGCCGCGGACGCGCGCGAAGCTGTGGATCGGCACGTTCGCAACCCCCGAGGAGGCCGCGCTCGCCTACGACGCCGCCGTCTTCTGCTTCTACGGCGCGCGCGTCCCCGACTCGCGGAGGCTCAACTTCCCCACCGCGCCGCGCCCCAACATCTCCGAGAACATGCGCGTCCGGCTCACGGTCTCTAACATCAAGGCCATCGCAGAACACTACGCCCGCACCCTCGCCGTCTACCTCGTTCCGCCGCCGCCGCCTGTCCTGCTACCTGTACCTGCACCCGCACCGGCAGTACCGGCACCGATGATGGTGAACGAGGCACCGGTTGAAGCTACTGCTGCTTCCGCTGCAGGTGCAGCTTCTGCCACTACTAACCATGGCAACGTTAACGCCATGGATGTGGACTCCGCTGCCGCGACTGTTGAAGATTACTTTCTCAACTTCAACCCGGGGGAGTTCGACTTCGACCACCTGATGGCCGATATTTGACAAAGCCAATCGATCCTGCTAGCTGTGCCTTCTGCCAGGATCGATCAACTCATGATCGGTAGCCTGGGGTTTCAGGAAGATTATACTCCTATATGGTGTACATATGCTTAGACAAGGGAATCTGTACTAACTTGCCGTCAGTACTCAGCAGTAGTTCTGTCAGTGTTCAAAAGATGTACTCCTAAATGGGAACTGTTTTATACAGGGTACTGTTATGAAATTATACTACATATATACATGTAAATTCTCAATTGCAGAAAGTACTAATTCTTTGTGATGGTGGGATAAGATCTTATATTCACAAATAGGAAAGGAAGAGCGGACAGAAGAAAAAAGGCGCGAAAAACAACCGTTACGTTGGAGCGATTTTTTTTTTTTCCTGAAATGCGGCTTCTAGCCGCTGCCTTCTCTGGAGGCAGGTTCGGTACGGGGTTCGAACCCCCGTCGGCTGCGTGCTCCTTGCACGTTTTGCCAGCAGGTCACAGGCCCCTCCGCGCGAAATTTGATATTTGAAATCGGAGATTGGAACCATTACAAATTCCAACAACTACAAGGAATTAAAATTTGAGCAAATCAAGCCTCTTATAGAACGATACAACGCACATACTCTGACCAAGATTAGGTTCGTGAGTATTGGTATGGTTCATCTAGTTAACCCCATTAGGAATTGGCTGGCCGGCACTTCGAAGGGGAAAGGTCATGCCTGAAATGCAGTGAGATCTCAGTGCCATACTACTGACATGTGGGCCGCTCACTACGTGGTCCACGTGTTATCAACAAAGTGCAATCAGAATTCATGCGTTGGAACCGCTTCTATTCCAAGTTCACGTCATTGGAGCTGTGTTAAGGTCACGCATGGCATATCCCATACTTTTTAGCAAGCGATTTTATACATTGCTATTAACATAGGTTCGTCACGATAAACATAAATTCCGTTGTAGTCTAGATGGTTAGGATACTCGGCTCTCACCCGAGAGACCCGGGTTCGAGTCCCGGCAACGGAATAATTTTTTTTTGTTTATTTTTTTTTGGATACTTCGAGGTTGGGCTGCTTGCTGGTGACGTGTCATCTAATAACGTCGAAGCTCTGCCTTTTTTATTTTGAAAAACGACAGGGTTACCAGCATAGAATACAGCTCATACAAGAACTAATTTAGTATCATTTACTTTTGCTCCTTAAGTATCGCCTCTATCTCTCTCTCGCATTCCCAAAGATGGGGTTACTATCGGGAGACAAAACTTCAGTCCTAAGACAATACGTTAGTTAATTTTATTCCG
>BCLH01001528.1:40969-69551 GCA_001602315.1 Zoysia pacifica | reverse complement strand
TCGAAGCTCTGCCTTTTTTATTTTGAAAAACGACAGGGTTACCAGCATAGAATACAGCTCATACAAGAACTAATTTAGTATCATTTACTTTTGCTCCTTAAGTATCGCCTCTATCTCTCTCTCGCATTCCCAAAGATGGGGTTACTATCGGGAGACAAAACTTCAGTCCTAAGACAATACGTTAGTTAATTTTATTCCGTATGTATCATACTATATATACGCTTCATCCAATTTATGTCAATGCGTATACTATACAGACAAAAAAAAAAGCATTAAAAAGCGCTCCCTTGAGCGCGATTAAACAGCGGTGGCCTTCTGCTTCACTTCGGTGGGTTAGACTTGCCCTAGGCGATCGCCATGGAGTGAGGCGGCCGCAGGCGACCAACACCGAGGGAGGGTGGAATAGTTGGCTGGCATGAGTGGGCTGCTTTCCTCCCTTTTTCTTCTCTTTTCCATTTTTTAGTGCTTGGATGGAGCATTAAATCTTTCTTTGTATCAGATTTTATACAAAATTGTTATAGCGCTAAGCTCTAGACGAAAAGCCACCGCTCGCTTACCACCAAATGCTTAATTTTTCCTGGCGTACACAACATCTTTACAATTGCGTTAATCTCAAATGGGGTCCCTGCCTTTGTGTGCGCGCGCGCCCCACAAGCTCTTCCGTCGCTCCCGATGCAATGTGTGCATAACACACAGTACATCTAAAGATAGCTACTAATTTCTGGATAATTATGTTCTCTGTGTTTGTAAGTGATCTGGAGAACACATGTTCGTAGAACCTAAAACAATATATTTTCCAATAAGACTGATGCAAAAATTTGCGTTTACACAAAAAATTCAGTGTGACTCAGATGTCCTCCACGAGGCTCCGCTATTTACACATATAAAATCGTACACACATAAAAGCTCTAACTAAGCTCTTCTCCACGAGGCTCCGCTATTT
This sequence comes from Zoysia pacifica, assembly GCA_001602315.1. NCBI lineage: Eukaryota > Viridiplantae > Streptophyta > Magnoliopsida > Poales > Poaceae > Zoysia > Zoysia pacifica. The sequence goes on along the minus strand of BCLH01001528.1, from coordinate 68,608 downwards.
ACAAGCTTGATATATGCATCTCTGAAGTCGTAAAAAAATTTAGCCTGATCGTCAGCATAGATCTTGATCCATCTGCAGGTGGAAGCGTATAATGTCAATAAGCTGATCAAAATTTAGTGTTTTCCTGGTGTTTATCATGTATAAGCCACCATATTTGGTTTGGTTTATTAAATCATAGTCATAAGATGACCAAAACTTATAACAAAAAAATGAGATGTCATGGATATAAAAGATGGAAGTAGTGCAAAAACAACCTCAAGCACTCGTCATCTTCAGCGAGTAACCAATCTGTGCGTAGCCCTACCATTCCTGCCATGCCAGCTTCACAATTGAAAGCGATAGTCAGCACAGTAATTTTGATAAGGATAATCTCTAAATGAATGGCTATGAACAAATCGTCTCATGTTTCAGAGGCGGATGGAAAAAATGTCACGAAAATGTTTGTAGTATATAGATCCTAGACAAAGGCACCTACATGAAGACATTTGGGGCTTGTCAAGGAGAACTTTGAAATATGTGTTATCGAAGACAATTGGGCTACCGAAGCCTTTGCCTCCAATTGTGTGTGCTCCAGATAAAGCCACCAGTTCCTGCGTTCTTTTAAGTACAAAAAAATGTATAATTTTAGATGTGTCTAACTCTAGCTATCTTAAAGAACAATTGCTAGAAGACTCAGAATCTGTTCAACTATTGCTAAGTTCGAAGCAAAGAGGTACACTGTTTTGCATTCAAAGTGAAGAATGGAAATTAAAAAAATGCACATTGAAGAAAATACAACTCACGAGAAGCCTTTTTTGTTGAATAATGCTTTTAAGGCAGTTGCATCCAATGTTTCTTCAGGAAGTTTACCGGCTGGATCTGCAGTACTACAGAAACAAATGTATCTTTTCAGGGGGAAAAAAAGGAAAGAAAATGATCCATACGTAGACATAAACAAGTATAGATTTGTTAACTATATCTTGCAAGGCAATTGTAAAATAACAATATACCTGGAATCTAATCGACCTAGCTTTACTGGAATTTCAGGCCCACCACAGAGTGCAACTGCCTCAGCACCAGCCACGGCAATCAAGTCCGCCCATGACACTGCAGCAAGACAGCTGTAAATTTTGAGTCGAGAGTGTATCAAAACCAAAGATCCATAAAGAAACTGAAAAGGCTGTACATTTAGATACCCTTTTGAACACTGTCAATTGCTTCTTTTGCTTTTACTAATATCTGTTCAATTATGAAGCAATTAATAGACAGTAGCTGAAAAAATGATATTCTTCAGCAAGGATATGCTTGTTGGAGACAAACTTTCAGATCAAAGTGGGGAAAACCTTGATGGATCTATTTAACCCAGCATTTTCAGGTCTGTCAACTTCATAAATTATGGATCCATTCATGCCACCTGAAACATAATGATATTAATAGTTTGCAAGAAAGTAGATATGTTTGTTAGTGTGTACTTCATAAGAATATTGATAGAGCTAACCTGATTTGTCAGCAATGTCAAAAGTCCCTGCATCATGGAAAACCAAACGAAGCACGCCAGCAGCCTTGCCCTTGGTTAAAAATTTCCTCACACCATTTTGAATAACTGACCCATCATATGGCTCAGCCCTGACAAAACAATAGCGATGATAATGCAGTTTTCCTTTTGACTACAAATCATTATCCCAAGTATATATAGTTCATTTATGGTTCAATACATAATTCTCATGATAATTCATGTTTGTATAGTATTTCCCATTTGAATTCATCAGCTATAAAAGCTCTGTGACGAAATACGAACAGCAAATTTAGTTGTGTATTGCACTTACGCACTAGAAATGTTAATATGAGGAAGCACAAACGGGAGCAAAATGGCAGAAGCAAGGTCTCTCCTTCTGAAACAACAGGAAGATCTAGGACCTGGACCATCATAAATGAAGAAAACTTAGTTAAGCAGCCTGATTATCATGTTGTGGATTCATCCTACACAACAAAACATGATCCAGGACTCAGAAAATTACAAGTTTGCTTTATCAATAATGATCAAATTCCAGAAGATATATGCTGTTATAACAGAAGCACAAAAACCTATCACTTGCTGTATACCTGAACGAAAATCTACATTTTGCTGCTCAAAGATTTCTGAACATGCTACTTCACGCCTGTCACCAGCTGCAGAAGCTGCTACCACTGTCTTGCTAGTCCTTCTACACCTGTACATCATGGTTTCACAAGTTACTCACCTTCTATATGCACATGACCATAGTTGCACCAGACAATCAGAGAGGTCTCTAACATCACCTATAGGTACAGCGACTGCAACCGGAGTAGAAGAAGCTGGAGGAGGAAGACGATGCAAGATAAGGGATGCTGGTGAGCTCCATCCCCTCTTCCAGTCCTGCTTGCCTTGTCTGAGTTTTCAGTGAAGGGCTGCCAGTGCTCTAAAATGGGATACGAAAGAGACACTGCACACTAGTCAGCCTATCTCACGTGTGGTTCCCAACTTATGGTCCCCACGAAGCAACTTGGATAAGATGTAGTCCATAGATATTTATCCTACCTTTTTAGTCCTGCCTACTGAAGGCCCTTGGTTATCTCTTCTTAATGCACAATGGAATTTGACTGGCTGTGATGTTCACATTTTCACTGTGACACAAACACACGCACTATTTGCTTGTTTATACTATTACAAAGAATGTTGTTGTTTTTTTCAATTGTGCCCCTCAAAATAGCTCTAGAATGCAATATGGTCCAAAACGCGCACCAAGAACCCATGAAAGAAACATATCCAGCAGACCAGCACAGTGTTAAGCTTAACTCAAGGAGATCCAAAGAAATAATGTTGCAGAGAACAACTGGGTAAAGCTTGTTGCTCAAACAATATTTCGAAAAAAAAAATCAATGAAGTAATAAAAACACGCATCAATAGAGAGGAATAATATGATTCACTGTACAGTCAATACATGATCAGATCTTAAATCTTTGCTTCAAGTATGGGAAAACACCATATTGTTTGACAGCTATGATTCTACACATTATGAAGCCAGCAGCCAAATTTCCAAGAGAGCATACTTGAATATTTCAAACAGCTATCTTACGACTCGGGACTATTTGATGATGGATTGAAAGCCACTTGTTGAGCGCAATCCAAGTTGCCAAAAGAGTATTCATGATCAACTCCCGTCAATTCAAGATACTTTTTGTAGTGGGATATGATGATGTTCATATCATCAATAAACCCCTGACCACATACGAGATCACCATACAGGACGTTCATGGTAGCACCGAAGCCAGGGTACCTTTGGGACAACGTGTCATTCTTGGTGGGTTTCCAGTTACCAACAAAAACATCGTGGGCAGATGGCTGCTTCCTCTTCATTGGAGTCATCCACCTCCAGATAGTTGCTTCAAATGCCAGGGTGGCATTCTGTTCCAATAATTCAGGGTGGTTCAAGAGATCCTGATTGATACCCTTGCCAATGATAGCATAGTTGTGGTTCCTGAGGAACATCAACAAGCAGATCCAAAAAAAGTCGATCACTTAACATATTAACCTTGTAATCAACAGAAACTAAGAAGGGACTTGTCAAACTGACCCATAAACAGGTAGAGCACCTCGGCCATAGTACTCAACTCCCTCAACACATGGGTATAGTTCATTGCTATTGTCACAGTAGCTCTGGCTTGGGCTCAGTTCATGGTTGTAGCAGAGCCCTCAAGCCGTTTCACCACCAGGCGCCTCACTATATCCACCTAATTATAGATCACATCATTCCAGTAAAGATAAATCAGTTTAATGTACAGAATATTTCCAGTCATTCAGACAAGATAGCCAGCCTTAGTCAACTTGCTCCTACAGAAATCAAACAAGGGTCTACTGTGGTGTAGTTTTACACATATTTGGGTGCAGATACAAAGTTCAAAATCTAGATAGTGAATTATTTGTAAATTCGGATGAAACCTTAATGTTCTTAAATTTCTGATTCATATCTCAAGCACAACAACAACAAAGCCTTAGTAGCAAAAGTTGAGGTAGGCCTGCTTCATATCTCATTGCATTTAAAAATTGGATATGACCGGACAATGAAATCAAACATGTTTAGTTTGCTGTGTTCTCCTGCTAAGATATTATCTGAAATTCCCCATGAAAGCCCAAACACATTCAGTTCTAATTCAGAATCACAAAAATCGCCCTTCACTAGTGAACTACGCTCCTGGCATAGACCGTACTATAGACCTGTAGCGCGTGAATTCGAGTAGGGAGCATTGAGCACGCCTGCATCAGGTCAATTACCGAAACGACTGTACTCTAACGCTCGTGGCAGCGCATCAATTATTCGAGCGGGTAGAAGGGGAACGAAACTTACAGGAGGTCTTGGCGCCGACGTGTCCGAGGAATGCGGCGACCTCCATTGTTCCCATCAGCTTGCTGCCCGTGGTGCCGAAACCGCGGGGCTCGAAGAGCGCGGCGGCGGAGATGAAGGACTGGTAGTCCCAGAAGCCGGCGGCGTGGGCGAGCTAGGGGTCGTTGCTATTGGGAAAGACCTCCTCGAACTGGTCGGCCTTGAAGTAGTCGCTGATGGTCTCGTTGCAGCAGAACCTGCTGCCGCTGCACTCCCACCCCTTGTCGCACACCTTCTCACTCTCCCCGCCCCCGCCGACGCAACCACCAGGAGCAGCAATGTCCTAACCCGCAGGGTCTCCCTCATCGCGGGGTGAGCTCAGGTCTCTGTTATTCTAAGCGCGTGCAGTGAACTAATGTCGATCACGATTTATTTTAAGGATTTATGACTCGTTTGGCGGTTTAAGTACATGACAATGAGTTAGTGCGTTAAATTATCAAAACTCAATAAAATGAGTTTTAAATTGTCAAATACCTATGACAGGAGAAATACCTATGACAGGAGCGACAGGTGAGACGCCGATGGAGCAGGCACATGAGAAAGGGACGACAGCGGAGGCGTCCGTTGGGGAAGGAAAGGAGGTTGGTCGTCGTCAAACCGCGGCCGATGGTCAGAATGGTATCGCGGTTTTTTTTTTCCCTCGTGCGCATCTGCGGACACGGTCAGCGTCATTCATCGGCTCAGTGAGTAGCGCCGTCCGCATTTCAGAAGTGGGTATTTTGGCTTTTACCGTCAGTAACGTGGTTTTTTTTTTTCCCTCGTCAGCATCTGCGGGCCAGCGCCGTCCATCGGCTCGCTGAGCGGCTCCACCCGGCCGACGTTTTTTTGGGGAGGGGGGGGGCTATGGGGCAGCGGTGGAGCCGCGCGCCGTCCGCACTTCGGACGTAGGCATTTTGGCTTTTACCATCAGTAACGCAGTTTTTTTTTCCCTCGTCCGCATCTGCGGACACGGCCAACGCTGTCCATCGGCTCGCATGAGCGGCTCCGCCCGGCTGACGTTTTTCTTCAGGGGGGCCGTGGGACAGCAGTGGGGCCGAGCTTTGTCCGCACTTCGGACATGGGTATTTTGGCTTTTACCGTCAATATGGTTAACTGTTGCTGGTTTTTTATCTTTTTTTTTTTAGATTTGCTTAGTTGTGAGATTTTGTAAATCTTCCAGTTATATTTTAGAACAAATAATGAATTACATGTAACATTTTTTTTAAGCTTGAATATCTAGTATTTTTCCCCTAGACATTTCACTTTTCATGATTATATCCCGTGGAACAAATAAAATGTGTGCCAAAATCATTACTCGTATTGTTTTGAAGCTGTAATATATTGTTATTAAAGCAGAAATATTTTAGCTACTTAAATATATTGTGAAGACAAAAGGTTTAAAGCAGGATAAAAAAACCAAAATACTTCGATCCATCTCCAGTGAGTAAAAAAATTTATGTTTTAGACAAACCCTTTTCTTACACATTAAACTCAACTCCGTATTTGAGGCCAAATATGTTTTCAATCATACTTGTACAAACTATGCTGTTCTAATGACATATGTATGCAGTCAAGCGTTTGTATACACTTTTCACGAGAAAAGGTAGTGTGCATTGAAAATGAGAAAAAATAGATATAGAAATTTATTAGAAACAGAGAAAATTGTATTAAAAAACGAGGATACAAGTATATTGAAAAAAGTTGAAGAGATTAAGATGACAAGTATTTTAGAACGAAGAGAATACTATGCATAATTTATAGCCCAACTAAAAAAAATCAAACACTGACTTTCATAAAGATGTTGGAAATTCCAACTATTAAACAAATTTCACTCCAATACATTTATTCTATAGTTATATATTTTTTGTCCATTTGTTTTCACCTCAATACCTATGCAAAATCTAAAACATATTGGCATGTCCTTTGATTTCAAATGCTTCCATCTTTTGACATTATACCACCCATTTTGACCTTTTTGACGATTGTGAGATCGATAGTACTCCTTGCTTCTAAGAAATCTTAATTTTGGGTTTCGCATCATTTTGGATCGATAATTTATATACATTAGATTAATTTTTACTATAGAGATAGTGTTTTAAAATTCATCGTAAAAAATATGCATAATATTTTATATTATTAAAATTGATTAAAGTAATAAAATGATTAACCGAAGACATTTTGTGTGATATTATTTTTTTATCACAAACAAAAATTAAAAAACTTGTTGTGCGCATTTCGTACATGGACAGATGGACTGCCGTCCACGGAGGGGTCCCCGTCCAACTCGGCTAATGACTTGTGGGCGTGGTGTAATCCGTAATTCAGCACACTAAAAATTCGAAAAAGTCGAGTCGACGCGCTTTGTGTGGCCGGAACCAAAAAGCCTCCTTCTCCCCCAGCGCCGGTCCTCCGCCGGCCGCCGCCGTTGTCTCCGGCGCCTCCCTGCCGTCGGCACATCCCGTACACGCGCCACAAGCCGGATAGGACAGATCCACCTCAACCGAGCCACGAATCGGGGGAGCGAAAGCGGAGATCGAAGCGGCCATGGTGAAGGAGACGGGCTACTACGACGTGCTGGGCGTGAGCCCATCTGCCACCGAGTCCGAGATCAAGAAGGCGTACTACATGAAGGTACCAGTCGGCTCCTGTCAACCTTCTTCTAACTTCGATTGTCTGCTGCTAGCTTTTCATCTGACTACTGTCGCTGTTCATTCTTGTGATGGTGCAGGCGAGGCAGGTTCACCCGGATAAGAACCCAAACGATCCGAAAGCTGCGGAGAAGTTCCAGGTACAGTTTTTACCAATTCTAGCTTACTGCATCTGTATTTTGTTCAGCCCTAGAATGCACACCGAGCAACTCAGTGTACAACCCTAGATTCGATCCCATTAGAGAAGTGGTGATTAATTTCAAAAACGCAAAGAATTTAGACAATGCTGACGGCCTGCTTTAGCGGGTATTATTAGACGCCCCATAGCTGTAGTACACACTAAAGAGGACTGTTCACTTCAAGGATACCTTAAAATTGCTGGTATAGGGCAATCCAAATAGTGTATTGCTAGAAGTATGAATAATCAAAATCTAGATTCTAAATTGTAACTTGTACCATTGAACAAATCTGCATGACACTCATATATATGCTACCCCCCCCCCCCCCCCCCCAGCGGTCCCATTTGTCATGTACTGATAGTCTTATGCCAGACCAGATCCTTGTAATGCAATTTGAGATTTTCATGTGTTCTCTGCAGCCCACGAAAATAGATGTTTTTTTAGGACTATCTTATTTTCAAAAATAAAACTGATTACTGAATAGTAAGGGATATTGTGGCATACGCTAAGTTAAACAATTTGAACATTGGTTATTGTTATGTCTATAAATGTTTTAGCCTTGGAACGACACCAAAATTATACATGCACTTTCACTAACAAAATTAGTTTCATATGATATTTGATTTTGCAAGGATATATATACATATTTTGCCAGTAGACCACACTGCAAATTGTAGTCAATGTTGTATTCTGGATGCCATGCTGATGTCCAAATATCCATTAGTATTGCTGTATCAGTATCATATGTACACTTGCCTCTTTGGGGCTTTGCTGAGTAAATTTCTTCATCATAGGTCTGAGTGCTCTTTAAATTTGTGTGATCGAGATGTACCGTTAGATTTCTGATTCTATGGGGAACTATGATGTTTGTCATATAGTTTTACATTTATATTATTCTCTACTCATAGTCATAGAGCTATCGTAACAGGAACTAGGGGAAGCATACCAAGTGCTCAGTGACCCTACACAGCGCCAAGCTTATGACTCAAATGGGAAATCTGGCATCTCAACGTATGTCCAATTACAAATTATTTTTTCTCGATGTTTGTGATTTGTTTTTCGAGAAAGTGTTGCTTGTGATTTGTGTAACATGCCGGGCTCAATTTAAAACATGGAGAGTTTTTCCTATTCCTGTGGCTAATTCCTGCTTCAAGCAAACCCAAGGACTTTCTGGCATTTCTGCTCCCCACAGAATGAAAGGCCAAAGCATAACCAATCAGCAGGATTCTGCTACAGCTCAACAGAAAGCTGAGATTGAACTAAGAAATACTAATTATGCTAAAGCGGGGCTGTAAACTTTCTATGGTTGTAGCTCGTGGCAAAGCATCATGGATATCTTTTTTGGAAACTTTTGTAGTGGAAAGTACTTAGCTACTTATTTCCATCCAAAGTTGTAACTGTGCTAGGATAACCTGTGACTTCTTTTTTTTGTGTGTGTAATTATCGTATGAGAGAACAAAATCTTACTTGCTTGGTTTCAACATGTAACAGGGAAGGGATAATTGATCCAGCAGCAATTTTTGCGATGCTATTTGGTAGTGAGCTCTTTGAGGATTACATTGGCCAGCTGGCAATGGCATCGATGGCTTCACTTGATAATTTTGGCGAAGATGACAATATTGACCCAAGAAAACTGCATGAGAAGATGCAGGTATGCTCCTCAGTAAAACTTTTTCATAATTCGAATAACTTCAAGATTGTTGATCAATAGTATGATAGTATCATGGATGTTGGCTTACCATTCCATCCATATTTTTGCATATATCATACTATTTCTGCTATGACATTCTGCTGAATAGCAAACTACAAGTGCAGGCCGTTCAAAAGGAAAGGGAAGAAAAACTTGCTGAGATATTGAAAAACAGGCTACATATTTATGTCCAAGGAAATAAGGAGGAATTCATCCGGCTTGCTGAAGCTGAAGTGTCCAGACTTAGAAATGCAGGTTTTTGCCTAGTTACCCCTTCCTGTTATTTTAGTGATCACATCGCTTTTTTGCTCTATCAACGATTCAATAGATACTTACATATCTTGACCTGTTACTGCATATGCGGCCATTCTTATACCTGTTCACTTTAGTTGAAAAAATCGATATCTGATTTCTTTTACCACCGCTCTTGATTCTTGAGTTTATTCATCTAAATGGTGCAAAAAAGTACAAGAACAAGATCATTTAACTTTCTAAACGCCTTCATAACTCCAACCGTGCCAAATGATGCACATAACATTGAAGCGGTCCGATATGCCACACCCACTTACCCCCTTACTCTTGCCCAAACATATTCATAGTGGGATCTATAAGCTACCTTTATTATTATTGTTTTCTTTATCATAGTTAAACTATGATAACTGAAATCCCCCCTGTTTTGCTCATTTTTTTGCTTATATTGCAGCATATGGAGTTGTTATGTTGAACACTATTGGCTATGTATATTCAAGGCAAGCTGCAAAAGAACTTGGAAAGAAAGCAATATTTTTGGGGGTTCCATTTGTAGCTGAATGGTTTAGAGACAAAGGTCATTTTATCAAATCTCAAGTAACAGCTGCTGCAGGTACAATATTTATTGACAGCGTATTTCTGTAATCTTGGAAGCATATAATGCAGCATCCAGTGTCATCTATGTTGCTGTGCTTTATTGTCTTAATTTTTTCTCTCATTATTTTGCAGGTGCAATAGCTCTTATGCAGCTGCAAGAGGACTTGAAGAAGCATATGAGTGCTGAAGGCCAATACACAGAGGAAGAACTCGAAATATACATGCAGAACCATAAGCAAGTTATGGTTGATTCCTTGTGGAAGCTTAATGTTGCTGACATTGAAGCCACACTATCGCGTGTCTGCCAAATGGTGTATCCCAGCAACTGATAAACTATTTTCATGATTTGTGTGTGTTTTTTAGTATAGCTTAGTGCAGCAACAAGTTTCTCACACTGTCAATGTCAGGTGCTTCAAGATGGTAGTGCCAGGAGGGAGGACTTGCGTGCTCGTGCTAAGGGCTTAAAAACTTTAGGAAAAATTTTCGAGGTACTGTTCATGGTTTTTTGTTTGTAGTTTTTGTAATGCTGTTGACATTTCCCTTATATGATTTTATTATTGCTTCTTATAGCGGGTTAAGCTCAACCCTACTGAGGGAGAAGCATCACAAGTGAGGAATATAAATAATATGGATGACAATGATGGTAGTTCCCCTGATTCATCACCGCCCAGGGAGCAGCAGTTCACTCCTAATCCTCCCCCTGTTCCGGTAACCGCTCCTTACTATAAGGACTTTTTTTTTGCCACTGTGCATTATTGTGTGAACATAAATGATTAATGTCTTGGTAGAACTTATTACCTGACTCTTTTCATTAAGACACTCAAAAATTACTTTCTTCTGTTTGCCAGAGCCCATATGTGGAAGCCCCCCTGTTTAGCGGAACCTATTTTTCACTCAACTTCCCAATGCCTACGGCTCCACCTGGTGCGCAGAGGGATCCAGTGCCGTGACTCCATATTATGTTTTCACATTGCTTGCAATATTTAGATCATTTGCATGGTGCATCACTTGTAGTATAGGAAACACTCAGGTGTCCTTGGCGCCCCATTTCATTTGTTTGGCCGTGTATGCATAGACCTGCGACAGCAACCATATGTTGTGTACAGGTTTGTTGTGCCGTTGTTAAGTAGCAGTAGGTCAGCATCGGTGTGCATGATATGATGTCATTTTGCTGTCTATTTATTCCATCATCAATCTAATAATCTATTATTATCGTGTATCCATATGAAAGTACTGGTGATCATCTCGTTCATTTGGTACCACGGAAAAATATTTTCCATATTCTGCTGTTCAGATAATCTTCAATGAAGTTTTGGAACATGGGAATCATGAGTGGAGAAAGTGCTTGCTGTTTTTACAAGGTGCCTTTTTATACGGCCCTTGAGTAGCATGGTGGCAAAGATGCATTGTTCCTAACAGTTAATGGGCGGATATAAGAGATTAGTGGTGGAATCAATATCCTCACTTAACATTCAATCTGCAAAAATTTCATTCGTAGACGACAGCAATCCGTGACATTTTTGGTAACTATTTTTGTACTACTGTGACAAGGCTGTTATTTTGCTTGACGCCTTGTAACGACAGACAGTGGAATCGTCAATTTGAGATAATAACGTCTACAATTCGTGATGTTTATCTCGGCGATATGATGTCAAATGCCCGTAATTCAAAAATCCGTTATTTTGCTGTTTCCGGGTATTATGATCTGATACGGCGGCAATCATCCATTGCTGACTCCACTAGCCGTCGTCTTTCCCGATCCGTCATCTGCCGAGGAGACTACCAGGAGGCGACGACCGCGGCGATGGCTTCCCAGGACGACGGCGCCGGCGGCTGGGGCGGCGAGGACGGCAACTCGCTCTTCGATGGCATGGTCCTGTTCTCGCCCGAACCCCTCGCCGCCGAGGAGCCAGCCCCCAGCCCCGGCCCGGGCCCCGAGCCGCCCGCCGCGTGCCCCGAAGCCGACGCGGCCTCCTCTCAGAGTCCCGCTGCGCCGCCGCCGCTCGACGAGGATCTCTTCTCCGATCTCACCCTCCTCGCTCCGCAGGAGCCGCCTCCGCTCGAGCAGCAGCTCCCGCTGGGCGCGGATCGGGCCTTCCCGGCGCCTGCTGCCGCGCTTTCTTCACCCGCGGCAGCCGCTTCATCCATCGCGCCAGCGCCGTCTGCCCCGGATGCGGCGCTCTCTCGGCAGCCGTCGTCCTCGTCGCTCCGTAAGAAGAAGAGGGCCGTGCGCATTGGGTACGGCCGGACGCCTCAGCCCGCCCCGTCGGCTCCTCTTCCTACCTCTGCAGTTTCTTCTACTGCCGCCGCCGCGGATGCTACGATCTCGGCGGCAAGTAGTAGTACGCTCAACGATGCTCCTCCGCCTCCGGTGGAGCAAGTTGATGTGCATGGCAACGGCGATGAGCAAGACACTGTGAAGGTATTGGATCCTGTTGACAATTCTCTGCGTGTAGAGGAGGATTCGAAGAAGGAAGATGATGCGAAAGAGAATGGTGAGGCTGAGGTAGCAGAGCTGGGGATTCAGGAGAGGCTAGCAATCCTCAGATCTCAAATCGCCAGCAAGCTCGAGTCCATCCAGCATAGGGCTGCTGCTGTCGTTGCCAAGAGGAGGCAGCTTGCAGCGCGGCGAAGGAAGGTGGCGGAGGAGGTGGGGGCTGCAGCATCAAGGCACAAGGACTTGGAGAGGGAGCTGGAGGAGGCCTGCGAGGCCGAGGACTTTGAGAGGGCCGAGAGAATCAGTGACTCCATTGCTGCGCTAGAGAAGGAAAAGGATGGATTGCTGATGGCACTGCGTGATGCGGAGATTGACTATGACTCAGTGGAGTCAGAGTTGCAGGATGTTCTTCAGTCACGCATTGCAGCAGAGGAGGAAGCTGCAGCCCTTCTGGAACAATTTGCAAAGGTGAATCAGCTTGGTTTGTCTTTATTCACTTCACATAATCCTGTGCTTGAAATACCAGTATTCAAAATGTTAGAAAAACTTGGCATCTAAATTGCATGCGGACCTGCTTGTGAGACTGAAGAAATTGAAGTATAAATTCTCTTCATGGAATTATGGTCTTTACTAGACAACATAATCTAAGAGTATTTTTTAGACATATAAATTTAGGAATGCCTTAATCATATTAGCATATAGTATTTGCATGTAATTTTATTGAAGCTTATGAGTGGTATACTTTTTTTTTTCTTTTGGAGTGATGCATTGATGTTGCAAGGAATAAATATCCACTAAAATTACAATGTAAAAAGTGCTGAAAGTTTAAAAAACAGTTTTTTTGGCTCTAGATTGTAAGGTAGCCGGCACTAAATAATTTTAGCTGTACTATATGTTCAGAAGGAATAGTGTTCTACATGAGATGGGCTTTTAAGTTCTAACTGAAATCATTGTGCTGCATCACATGGATTTGCTTTCAGATATTTTCATGTATGAATCTTACTGCAACCATCTAGTGTCCAAATTAATACACCCAGAATTTAAATTGATCCTGTGCAAAGTTAAATGACAAGCAACCGTTAGTTTTGATACAATCGCAAAGTGATAGTTGCATTTCTGTTTCTGCTAGTAGTTTGATACTTAGAATACCCTGTGTTTATTAGGATGCCACTGATCGTGCTGATTCAGAAAGCAAGCAAGCGCAAGAAATGTCCTTGAAGGAAATAGATGAGTGGCAAACATCGATGGAGCTACTAGAAGCAAGGAAGTTAGAGATGCAGGTTGAGACTCAGTTGGTTTTGGCAGCACGTTCAGGGTTGGAAGGGTCAATAGAGCATTTGATTGAAGATGACAAAAAAGAAAAAGATATGCTGAATAAGAAAGGAGAAGTCCTTGCTGAGGAGTTAGCTAGCCTTCTAGAGTTGGTGAGGTTGAAAGAAGCAGAGATAGCTGAAAACAATGCTTGGATCCATGAGGTTCAAGAAAGAATCAGTGCCGCAGTCTCCAGATTTCATGGCTCACAGTTGGATATTGGCTCGAAACTTGAGTCCCTGCAGGAAGCCGAAACTAAAGTGCTATTAGATACTGAAGCACTTGTCTTAAAAAAGAGTGAAATTGACAAATTCGTTTCTTTAACAGAACAGAAAGACTTGGAGCTGAGAGAGGTCATTGATGCTTGTTCGTCTGAAGCGAAAGCTTGCCAGCAATCTGTTGAAATGAGAAGAAAGCTTGCTTCATCGATTCTGAAGTCAAGAGAGGATAGAATTGGGTTGCTGAAAATGGAGGAGGAAATTTTGCATGACATTCAAACGCTCAGGCAGCAAATTACTGATGCCAGAAATAGCCTTCAGGTACGCCAACTGTTCTTTTATGTGTATGTGTTATTATGCAAAAGATCGAGAAGTCATGTTTTGTTGTGGATGGAAGATATTCTGAATATTTGATGGCTTGCAGGACATATCTTCAAGGCGAGCAGCCATACAACAAGAGATGGCTTCACTCAAGCAGAAACTGAGCTTCATCGACAAAAGGGGCCCTGAACTAGAGGCTGAAAAGAAAGTTGCTGCTGCTGCAAGAAATTTTAAGGAAGCAGGACGGATAGCAGCTGAGGCAAAAACTCTTAATTCTGAAAAGGAAGAACTGCATTTTAAGTTGGAAAAGGCTGGTAGCGATCTAGAGATAATAGAGAAGGATGTCATAGCAACAACAGACAAAATACAGGAATGTGAAGCGCTTATTGTACTCAAAGAAAAAGAGTCAGCCATGGCAAGTTACAAAAGACTCCGGCTAGATTGTGCTGCTGCTAGAGCCGAATTGACTGCTGCAACTGAAATGGATGATAATGAAGAAATCGAGATACTACGTAAAGAAACTGAAGCAGCAGAGTCTAAAGCAATGGAACTCAAAGCATGCTATGACCTCCAAGTGGAGGATGGTGAATTTATGTTTCAGCCCGTGGTTCCTATAGCATTCATAACAAATTCGACTGGGCAGCACTTGGCAGAAATTGCTTCTTCTTTTGGCCTTTCTCCCCAGGAATGATGGACGGAAGACTTGCATAGCTGCATACCACCACAACATACACTATCCGAAGTTTATGCCAGCATCTGTGCATATTTTTTTTTCATCTGTGCTGGATTGAACTCGCCCACTTCCAGTATACATCTTCATCGAGACCCCTTTTTAGCTCCCGGCATCTGGAATCTACTCTGAACTGGAGCCGGGGTTCGAGCGAAGATTAAGTGTACTGTGGGCAACATTCCATTGGCTTACAGTTTTGGGGGATTCCATCCCCTCACCTCATTTTTTTGTGTACACTAAGACTAATTTTTTGTTGTACCAGTTTTGGTCCAGTTGCAATGACAGATCATCACCAATCAGAATGTAATCAGAATAAGACATTTCATGAGTAAACTCTGTTACCAATTTTGTAAAGATCACGTTATTTCGATTCAAGCTTAGAGATAGGATTTTCTTATTCATTGTTTCCAGCTTTCTTACACTGGATTGAAGTTTAGCACGGATAAGCATAGGAGCACTTGTCTTCCACCATCCTACTGCTCGGTTGCTGCAGGGTGGACCAGAGGACCACCTGGCAGTCACCTAACAGTGACGGGTAGCATAGCAGAGGAATCTTTTCCTAATGAATTACTCTCTGTTATTTAATTTGATGTCGTCGTTGATTTTTAATTTTAATTTTAATTATTTATTTTATTTAAAAAAAATTGTTCAAATGTATAAAATTTTAAGTTGTAATTTAAATAACTCTAATAATAAATCAAATTATATCAAAATATATAAAATATATTAAATTTTTTAATAAAACAAATAGTCAAAATTAAATTAAAAAATCAATAATAATATTAATTAAAAAACAGAGAGAGTACATGTTTTTTTTTTTTAAATATGTAAACCGGGAAAAATATCGAGTGTCCTATAAAATTAAACACAATTCATTTACATTAGGGATGTTCGATTCGAAGCATCACAGTTTTCAGTAACAGCGCATGCATTATGTCGAACACTCAACAGATCATCAGCACTCGGTGTGCTACTGCGGTCATCGCATGCGACCTGAGCCGTGCAGGCTGAAAAGAAAAAAGAGCCCTGCAGGCCAAGCCCGGGAAGGTCCCTCAGGCAAACCGGCCCACGCACCATTCGTGGGCCTCATAAATCTAATCCATGGGCCAAATATCCCCGAGGCAAGCCTTGTAGCTTTTCTAGCTGAAGATAAGCAGCGCTCTGATTTGGCTCATGTCACTCGTCATCTCCTCTCCTTATCCTTCCCTCTCCGCTTCCGTTGCGCGTCTGCATCCCTCGACCCTTCTTCCTCGGCTCGCTGCAAGAACAAGGTGAATATTGCTTCCTTTGTCCAGCCTTACGTGCTCCATCTCAATCTCCATTCGGCGTCCGAAATTATCGATGAGTTGATGCTAGTAGTCACTTCCATTCATGCGCGCGTACTGTTCGACGATTCACCTCACTCGCTTTATTTGTTTCTCCTAGTGTGTCACGGCGTTGTGTGGATTGGAATCTGAATTAGAGGGCTTTGGTGCTTGACAGAGCGATAAGATTCCGATGGCCAGCGGCGTCAGCAACGGTGGCGGCAAGAGCCTGACGCAGTGGCTGAGGGAGAACGGCTTCGACGAGGAGACCCTCGCGCGCATGTCGAAGAGGTGCAAGAACCTGCAGTGCCTCGACGCCGGTGAGGCCTCCGGCGTGTGGGACTACCTCCTGACCGGCGTCAAGATCGAGCGGCGGAAGCTGCGGCACGTGGTGGCCAAGTGTCCCAAGGTGCTCACCCTGTCCGTCGACGGCAAGCTCGTCCCCACGGTGCAGTGTCTCGCCACGCTGCAGGCCAAGCCCGGGGAGGTCGCGCAGGCCATCGCCAAGTTCCCGCAGATACTGTTCCACAGCGTGGAGGAGAAGCTCTGCCCGCTCCTCGCCTTCTTCCAGACGCTCGGCGTCTCCGAGAGGCAGCTCGCCAAGCTGCTCATGGTCAACCCGCGCCTCATCAGCTACAGCATCGAGGCCAAGTTCTCCCAGACGGTTGACTTCTTTGTAAGCCTCGGCGTCGACAAGGAAGGCATGGTCGGCAAGATCCTCACGAAGGAGCCCTACATCATGGGGTACAGTGTCGACAAACGGCTGCGTCCTACTGCTGAGTTTCTCAAGTCGCATGTTGGGTTGCAGGAAGCAGATCTCCGTAGGGTGATCCTGAACTTCCCTGACATATTGTCGCGGGATGTCAATAAGACTTTGCGGCCCAATTTGGAGTTCCTACGGAGCTGTGGGTTTAGCAACCATCAAGTGAGAGCATTGGTGACTGGATACCCACATGTTCTCATCAAGAGCGTCAAACATTGCTTGGAGCCTAGGATGAAGTTCCTTGTTGAAGAAATGGGACGGGACAAGGGAGAGGTGATAGATTACCCTCAATTCTTTCGCCATGGACTCAAGAAGAGTCTGGAGTACCGTCACAAGGTTCTGAAACAGATGAATTCCAGCTGCAGCCTTAGCGAGATGCTAGACTGTAACCAAAAGAAGTTTGCCATGAAATTTGGTTTGGTTGCAGCAGTTTAGATACCCATCTCATCTCAAGTTCCCATGTAGTATGTTCATTTTCAGGTGAATTTTCTTCTGTAAAATTCGGTTGTATTGTTTCTTGAATATTTTGTTTGAGCATTGAGAATGCAAGTCCTCTCAAGTTTCAAATATTGTCTTGACTTTGGTTTTTGAAAATGCACATAATTCCATTGTTCTTTACTTGAGAGCAAGCAAATGCAAAGTATCAGGTTTTTCCTGATGTCGTCGTCCACTCAAAGACACCAGTGAGTGGAATTTGTTCAACAATACAAACAAGGTATCAGCCAACTACAAATTTCCTCTTAGGGGAACTTTCACAGTCACCTATTTTGTCCAAACACCAATCAATTGTTCTCAGACCATTACTTACAAGCTCAAATATAGAGGAAAAGTGTTCCTAATCTGCCAAACTCCTATGTACAGTGTATCTGAAAGAAGATTTGTAAGGCAACCACTCAACACACTTGTCTGTTCTCCTTTTAAGATATTGTCTGATCTCTTTTTGTTGTAGTTCAGGCATGCTCTCACACACCATCTCAATTAGGTCAGGCAACTCTAACGCAGTATCCTTCGCATAGTAGTGCAGAACTTTTGGTAGATAGATGATCTGCTTCCTGACCATAACATTTGCTTGAATAAACTCTGCCCTGGCTTGCTCCAGTTGATGATATATTTTCTTGGCTGTGTACAGCCTCACCTGCAGAGGTTGCTCGCAGTAACAGTAGTGTAAGCACTTAAACCTAAAGGATGAACTGCTGGATCATGGAAAATTAGGGGGTCCTTTAGATCTTACAGATGGATCAGAATAAGCTCCAGTGGAAAGGGCAAAGTGAGCAAGTGGCTCTGGATGAAGTGCATATGGATGGTTGGAGCCCCCTGGCCCAATTTTTTTCGTCGGTGTAAATAGTGTGCGAACCCACTGTAATTGTGTGCCAGTTAGAGTATTAGCAGATATTAGCTACCTTTCTTGCATGGAAAATGTAATTTGTTTTCAGGAACGTTAATTAGATTGGTATATACCAGTGAAGGACGATGGGATTGGCATCCTAGAATTGAGCTCTGAATGATTTGGAAGTTTACTGAATGTCCGCCCACATTATATGCTGCCTGATAACATATTGATTGTTCAACAATGTGAGGAACTAAGAAGTGATAAGTGGTTCCAATATAATTGTTATTTGTGGCAAATATGACATTTATATACCTTTAGAATTGCGTCTGTGTTCTTCATGCGCTTTTCTTGTAGTCCATAAGCCATGAAAGCCTGTGATATTTGAGAAGGCACTGAAGGTTACAAACGCATCCAATCTGAGGCTAACAATTCCTACCTAGGGAGGCAGATTATATTGATTGCGAACATACATGCATCACCAAAGCATTGTGGATGTTGATCCAAAAGCAAATCTGCTCTTCACGTGCCATCTTTGTAGGATCAATCTTTTCCAGCCGTTTTATCAGCGTTCTGGAGGTACAAAATGACGATATGTAAATAAAGATTTCTTTTTACCAATGATCTTAAATCTCCTGCAAAGTTTCTTACCTGATGGTATCTAGCATTTTAGAGGCATACTCAAATTTGTCTTGATCTATATGTATCCTTGGGAAAATTATCATCCCAGGGTACTGGTCATCGCTCCCATCTGTAGAACCTTCGGCACTGTAATGGCATCGAGGGGTCCAACTATCAACAGGGTACTTCAGAGAGGAGCTCGATGAAGATGAGAAAGAAGGGGCGGACGGCGTGTCGAGATCTGAGTCCTGCGATGGCCTGCTTGCAAGTTTGCAATACACAGCCGCAATGCATCTCAGTATGTCCTCTGAAAGTTTGCAGGAGATCTTGGGCACGTATTCAGCAATGGATGCGCTCAAGAAGTTTGCAAGGCTGGAGCGCCCTGACGATGACCTTGACAGCTCCTGCGTATACTTCAGAACCAACAAAGCTATGTTAGATGCTTCCAGTTTTGGAAGAATCAGCTCCTAAATTGAAGAGCTAATACCGGTATTGATCTTGCATGTGAATATTGACAGTATGAAGTTTGAGCAGAGGTGCTGTTCATACGCGTTTAGAATCTGAAAGTGTCGGCAGGTTGTAGGACGCAGACTCCTTGATGTCTCTCAAACGAAGGGCTCCTTCGTCAGCTTGCTTTCTGCTGCATTGGCGGTGTAACTCTTGATCCGCCTGTGCCGAAGCGCGCGGGGAGACGCCGAGGTATTGATCAAATGCTGCTCTGTAGAGGGAGAGCAAGTGCAGTTCCTTGCGAACAACCTCCTCTTCAAGGGCTGCTATCTCCCACGCTAAGTCTGCAACAGACTGTGGTCGGGAAAAAATGGTCAGGAAGTAGTTGCAAAGGCATGGAGCAGCTACATATTCTAGTAGGAGTAGTTGAATTACTTTTTTTTATTTCGTAAAGCAAATATGTATATGCAACTATTTTTTTATACAACTTTGAAGGTGGAAACATTGTTCCTGATTGTAGCAGATACATCTCATAAACAAAGAAGCATAATCATGATCATGGCCTTAATTTTACTTCTCCCTAGATATAGCAATCATAATTTTGTAGACTAAGTTATATTCATATTCAGTACATGCGTCATAATGATCTGCATTGAGCAGACTTTTCTTCAGCTTTCAGAAACAAATAGGCCCTCGAGATCACGAGGCAATTTGAACAGTGTCTAGAACAAACCAACCTTCGAAATAGTTCTTTCAGTCCGTTCTGCAGCTGTAATGATGTGGTGCTCAGGCAAGTGCTCTGGAAGGTTAAGCGAATATCTTTGACGAAGGACCTTGTCACGGTTGGTCGTCTGCAAAATCAAAAAAAATATAATAGCGGAAGCAAAATTCTGTAAGAAACAGTAACTGAGCAGTATTTCCATTGCATATTTGATGCACAGGAAAGGAAGACGATCAAAACCGAAAATCAAATTGGATTACCACAGCTACATGATGGGAGAGTCGCGGCGACGTGTCAGTTACATCTCCATATGTGGTTATAGAACTGAAAACACAACAGATAAGTAGAGTCAGTCAGACATGTAAGGTTTTGTAACTGAAAAGGTTATTCTGAAACTGAAGTATTTCTGAAGTCAAAGATAGATGATTTTTTCCCTGTTAAAGGAAACCAGGGAACAATAATAGCAAACACATATGGTCCTGAAAAATTATTTGCACGCACAACTGTCTACACTGCGATTCCCATTCACATTAACAGAATGAAAAAAAAGGGAAAATCATTCAGTATTATAAACTTTCTGCTTCGGCTGTGTACATCGCGATGTAGAGGCTGGAACCTTATTCCTTTATCTTAAAAAAAAAAGAAACATTCGAGAACATTACTATGAAGAAAATATGTGGACAGCACAACGTCATAAAAGAGTATATACCTTAATCCGGCAGAAAGTACCGAGAAGATAAGTATGCAATCAAATAAGGATCAATGATATACCAAGAAAAAAAGGCCGACCAAAACCAACTGAAACACCCACTAGCCAGCATACGAATCAAAGAACCTATCGGCATCATGCTGAGAAAACTGCTGCATGCTAACCTTCTTGAGTACCGATGCTGCAGGTAAGCAGATGAACGGCCCGGCCTCGGCGTTTCTGCACAGCAGAGCTCTCTCTCCGCCAACGCCTCCGATCCCTGGTTCTCCATGGCTGCCGAGCTCCGCTTCAGTCACAAAGAACCTGCTGGCCATCAAAGAGTAGCTTCAGCCTTCAGAGAAGGATAGGTCGAGCTCATCTGATCCCTCACACCAACGAGCTTAGTAAACTCACATATCATGAACCCTTGCTGCCTGGATAGCATCAGCCGCCACTGAGGAGGATGGAAGACGAGGGCGATGATTCAGCCAGGCTCGTCTGGGTGGTGCGGAACCCGTTAATCAATCTCCGGAAGAAGGTCAATTTCACCCAACTAAACAAAGCTCTGTTCCCTGCTCATGCATGCAGAGCAACAGAAAGGAAAGCGATGTGGAGCGCGAGGTGAGGTACGGAGCACGAGAACAATGGAGCACAGAAGGAATAATGAGCAGGGGATGCACTAATGCTGGCAGGCACTGCCCCTACACAGGCTTGGAGCCAGCTTGGAGTTGGAGGCTTAATAAGACCTTGTATTTTTAAGACTGAATGCGATGGGTTAGGATCAGTAGGATCAGTAGGAGGAGGGTTAGGGGCTGGTCAGGGCCCCGCGGCCAAAGACGCCAAGGAAGGAAAGCAAGTGAAACCTGCAGGAAGATACGGTCAGGCAAAAAAGAAAGAATGAGCAGAAAAAAGAAGGGCAAAAAGAAAAGGAAAAACGGGCGGCGCCATCACTATGTCCGTCCGTCCCTGCTGATTCCCCACATTAAAAGAACAGGGGAAGCTCAACGGCTCCAACGCAAGCTGTGGCCAATAATGGCGAGCTAGACCGGGGGCGGAGGCGATGATGGCAGCGAGGAGTGGCGGCCGGCGCGGCACAGCGCCGCGCAGCCAGGGTCATGGCCGGAGAAGGGAGGGAGGGTGACTGGTACCTGAATCTCAGTGACGGCACGACTCCGCCCGGCTGGCTTCGATCATTTTCTTTTTGGCGGAAAACGATAGAGGAGCTTAGCTGATACTTCCTCCGTCTCGTCTTTTTAAATTTTCAAACGTTTACTTTTGATCACTTATTTTATTAAAAAAGTTTATAAAAATATTATTTATTTTATTATAAAATAATTTATTATTAGAAGTAATTTAAATTTGATTTGTTTATTTTTATATTTTTGTAAATTTTTTAAATAAGACGAATAATTAAATATTTATTTTAAAAAATTAAAAATGTCACTTATTATAAAATGGAAGGAGGAGTAGTAGCTAGCAGCGTGTGAGTGAGGCAGGTCTTCGTTAGGTTGGAATTAGGTCGCGTGTTGCTGCCACCACCGTCTCCGTCGCCTGGTCCTGTTTCCCGCTGGCTCATGCCATGCGCGGCATAAATGAGAAAGCCGCAACCACTGCTAACCACCGTGCCGTCGATCGCCCGTCGTCGACCCGGCGGCCCCCGGCCTGCTCCACTGCCCGTGCCCCCGTCTTCTTGCGCGTGCCGCGTGCGTTGTGGTCGCGGAAGCGCGAGGGCGTTGCGACTTGCGACTCGTCCGCGAGAGCGATCGATCTGGTCGGTGTACCGAAAGGCCGTGGTGCAGTTGGCATGCAACGACGACCACAGCAAGGAGCAACATTTTATAAGAGAACGAACGCAAATAGCGTCATTTGCGATGATTTCAGAGCGACCGGACCGGATCCAACTTCTTCAACTTTTCATCAAAGATCGATGACGCTCGCTAGCTCCCTTTCGAGAAAGGAAAGAAAAAACAATTGCAATCTCAGAGCGACTGAAGGATCGTAGAACAGCTTGGTAGGAACGAAGCAGCCAAGGATCGGAGCGACAGGGATGGGGGCCAGGTGGTTCAGACCAAGCGGATGCGACGTGGACAGACGAAAGGCCAGGCCAGCGAGCGAGCGAAAGACGAAAGGCCTCACGCCTCGACATGGCTGGAAAGAGCCAAGAGGACGAGAGGGGTGCCTTCGACGCGTCCAAGAAAGCGGCGTCACAGGCCGGCGCGGGGGAGAGAAGAGAACAGCGTCGATCAACAGCGGTAGAAAGAGGCGGGGTTTCACAGCGAAATCAGCTGCGGTGAATGATGGGTGATTCGTCCGCCGCTCGCCGGACCTGCCTGCCGACGCTTTACGGCACGGACGGAAGATCGCTGTCGCCGCGCGCACACGCGTTGAGCTGAGCGGAGCTCAGCAGGGCTCACCCTGCACTGCCTGCCGCCGTCTGGATCTTGTGTTGTTTCCTATGGTTCCCGTGAACGTCCGGTAGAGTGATGAAGGGATGACAAAACAAAGGAATTACTGTTGGACTAATAAGCACATGGATCCGCGCGTAAATATGTTGGTCGATCGACCAAGAGTTATGGGTGTGTTCGTTTCCACTTCTTCTGGCTGGTTGTAGCTGTATATTCTGTGCTTAAGTCTTTTTATTGCTAACTCCTGCAGCAGCAGCAGCAGCAGCTGCAACTTCAACAATCTCAAGCGAGGGAGCCTATAAAGACAGCTGAGTAATTCGGCTGAAAAAAAAATACTAACACGGTTCAGCAATCACCCCCTACTAACTAATCTCGATCAGACGATGTTCCTCACCATCTGCAACTAATCAAATCAAGAACTATAACAACAAACTCAGGGTATAACACTACTATAAAAACTATTTATCCTAACACCCCTCTTCTAATCATACAGACGGTTTTGAATTATTATCCGCCTGCAGTGAGAAATGTGTGGTCCCATGATGAAGAGCTGCCTGTGGAAATAAAAATATGCAGGCGGTTGTTCTAAATATCCGCCTGCAGAAATAATCTCTTTTGCATAGGCGGTAGGTTGGATGAACCGCCTGCACTAATCCCTTTTCCCCAAGCGGTTGTTGTAAATTGCCGCTGCGCGGAGAACGGCGCACACAGTCAAGTATGTTTCTTCCACGTCACCAATCCAGTGCCTTACCCGTCAACCAATCAGACACCAATCACGTTCTAACACGATACTAAATGGCCCAGCCCCCCCTCTCTCTCCACCCCCTATCTTCTCTCTCTCGCACATCCGAGGCCTCAAAACATCCCAGCCCTTCCTCCCCCTCTCTCTCTTCTCTCCCATCCTCTGCGACGTGCCCTCGACGGCTTGGCCGGCATGGCCATTGGCCGCCACGCGCCTTCGATTCGGCCTCAGGTGTCCGCAGCCCTTGGCCGCCAAGCGCTGTCGGCTCAGCCTCCGGTGGCCGTGCACCGTTAGACGGACGTGCACGCCTCCACCTCTCACTCCCCCCCCTCAGATCTAGAGGTGCCCACCTCTCCCCCCACCATTGGCCGCCTCCACCTCTCTCTATCCTCAGATATACTATTGCACTGACTCTCTCTCTCTCTCTCTCACACACACACAGATCTTCGACGTCGGCGGCTCCTCTCCCGTCCTCGACTAGATGTGGAATGGCTCTGTCATGCTCCCCGTCGACGCCCCTTCTTCCTCTATAGGGAGTCGCTCAGTGTGGAGGCGGAGCGAAGTGGTGCGGCGCAGGGCAAAGGTAGAGCAAAGCAACGTCGGTCGGAGGCGGCGCACGGCAGAGATTAGGATTGGGCGGCGGTGCCACCGAGCAAGGTGGTCAATCTTTTTTATTTTTTAAAAAATGTTTTGTGCATGCGGAGATCTTAACCCTATCGCCTGCATAGATGTCGTATCTCATTTCTGAGATAACTCGTGAGTACCATACCAATCTTTATATCAGTAGTTGGTACGCACGTACATTGTGGATACATAACACATACCATTAATATTATATATATTGTTCCAAATAGAGTCTTACAATCAAGTCTTAGCTTACAAGTCAACGAGATGTGCTAGCCCACCTCAGACAGTCATCACATAAAAGAGAAAGACAAGAAGCCAAAAACCACAAGCAATCTTACGCGCAGAACAAGTCTTACTCGTTGCCATCGAGACTCGCACCATCTTTTTCTTCATCTGAACGGTAGCGGCAAAGGTGAGCACAAATGTACTCAGCAAATCCTAACCTCATACTTAGCTGTATTCATGTATAATAGGCCAACAAGAGGAGGCTATGGTGTTTTTTTTTAGCTAAAACAGTATAGTTATGCAGGCAATGCTACAGAGAGGTTTTCAAAATAGGAGAAGAAGAGTGATCCTATTCTATCAGTATTTTTAAAGTTAGACCTGAGAGATAAGTCACATTTCCCGCCAGTTTTCAAATTTTAACTGGAAGGTCACTATTCCAACAAGACACTCTTAAAAAACACAGACACATACACCCACTTACGCTATCAAGAAGATAATCAAGACTAATCAAAATGAGCTCAAGCTGTAGTGTGTCAATACCATGACAACGACCATTTCGGATGGATTATACACTCTGCAGAGGTTGTATACTATACCCACAGGTTATGCTTCTCTTGATCAACGGAGTCGTATAACGTTCACTCCAACACACGCTAAGGTAACCACAAAGTCCACCTCAAGATACAAACAGGGGTCATCTCTCGGGGTTTTTCAAGCTACCGATGACGTGATAGCATATTCTCATAGTCAGATCGTGGGTTTAGGACATCCACATCTACTCTCTAGACCCCACATATGGACGGGTAATTATAAAAACCAGGGAGCTATACCTGTGGGCTATACGATCCTATGGCGCGAGCTATTGCTGTAATCGAAGACCGGACCATGAGTAACTCACGTCTGTTCCTGCGACCGGTGTCTCTCGACCGCCTTTAGAGGTCATTGTGGATAACCAAAGGGGTAGAGTGAGTCTCGCCTCGACAAGTTCTGTGGTTGCACGTAATCACTACGTTGAGATCCGATGAACCGATCCTTATATGACAGGGCCAACGCTCATTCACGACAGTGGACCAGTCCGAACCCTAACACCCAGCACAACACGTAGCACTAGAAGCCTACCCCACGACAAAAAATAATATCCATTCCTATCACCTAGCACCAGTTTGCACTATCACCTAAATCTTTTTTATTTAACTCATGCCACCAAACTTAATTTAACCCGTTTGATAAATGATGAGTATATAGTGTGATGAAGCATAGTCTCGCATGAGTGCCCCTATGCATTCTAATTCATGACAGCTTTTCGGTCATTAAAATATTTAATGGCATGAGTCCTACGGTTAACAAGGTTTGATCGGCAATTCGGTGTAAAGTTGGTATTTATACTTAATAAGAGCAAATAACTGACATAAATATAAATATGTAACTAACAAGTTGGTTCATAACTACACTAAGTTTTGAACATATATACTATAATCATGCAAGCATACGGGTCCTATAGATGCATAGCAAAAATCAAAAAGCAAAATAATCAAAAGATAAGGACTTGCCTTCAAATGTGTCCTTGGGATCTTCCTCGTACTCCGGATCGTCGGCTTCTTCGTCTTTGAGCACTTCGTTGTCTACACGAGAAAGCGATAAAATAAATTTATACGAAAAAGAACATAGAACAAGAATTGAATAAACACTAAAACAAAATAGGGGAACCCGGAGTGTGGGCAGCTTCAAAAGGTAGGGCTCAGATTTATGACTCTAATGGTGCAAAAATCTCGGTGAACGGTGGTGGTATGTAAAAATGGTGATAGAATAAGATGAAAGGGTCTTTTTGTAATTTTCTAAAAACTGTAGGGCTAATGTGAAATTTGTGGTGGAAAATTGGGCTTTGCGAAGTGGGTTTTCAATGTGTAGGGGTGTATTTGCCAGTGGGGATTTTCTGAGAATTTTTGAGAATTTATTTGAACTTAAAATGGCTCTATAATAAATCTGTGTGTGCACTGGTGTGGGGTGACCATAGCATTTTCGACAGTGTGGTCCGCAAGTGGGTCACTGGTCTACGGGTCAGTCGATGTGGGTGGCGTATGGCTACCAGGTGGCTCGTGGACCCACCTGCCAGCGTGGGTGTGCGTGTGGTCGGCCTGGCATTTTGGCTCGTAGGCCAGGCGGCCTGCGCGCCTCGCGTTGGGCTGCCATGGCCCATGGGCCGCGCCGGTCGGCTGCCCAAACTCGCAACGTGATGCCCGACCACATGGGGTGGTCCCCGGCGTCCGCAGTTGATCCGAGGGGCCGAAACGGCCCACCGAAGTTGACCGTGGCAACCGCGTTGGCCTAGCTTGCGCTAGTCGCGTTCGGGGCTTACTTGGTTAGTCTTGGGAGCTAGAGCAAGTGGGGTGTTAAGTGCGTGTGGGTGCCGTTGGGCCCGCGGGTGTGTAGTGGCCGTCGGTGAAGCGCTCGTGCGGGAAGGTGCGGTGGTGCTCGGCGTCGGGCTTCAGGAGAGCCAGAGGGGCTGAACCTAAGTGCCGTGTGTGTTAGTGGTAGGCTGGGGGTTGTGTAGATTGGCCGAACCGACGGAGTAACGGCCGGTGGCGAGGAATTTGGTGGACGCGATGGCGGTCGGGGTTGGAGGGGAAAGCTCAAAATTGGACGAGAGGACATAACGGATCGACCTATTGGCGGTGGCGAGAGCTCGGTGAGAGTGTAAGGACCTCGAGGTGCCTTTTATAGGCGGCGAGGTGGCCGGTGAAGCGAGGTGCGGCGGTGACCGGTCAAAGTGGGTTGGTGGCGGCAATTACTGAGCATGGGCGCGGCTCTCCTGTGTGGTGACGAGGTGTGATGCCCGGCTCGGCACTGTGAATGACGTGCGGAGGCACGCAGCATGGGCGGAGCTTGACGTCGGCTTGTCTCCGTCGAGCGACGGCGAAACGACGAGGAGCCGGTGACGTTGGGCTTGGGTGCGAAGCGACGCGACGAGGGTCCTATGCGGGATGGGGGAGAGCATGACGTTCGGCTGGGGGTGCGCCAAGCATGCCCATGC
>BCLH01001528.1:27421-40944 GCA_001602315.1 Zoysia pacifica | reverse complement strand
GTTGTGGGGAGTTGGGCCAAAGGACAGCAGCCCAAGTAGAAAAGTTTTGGCTTTTCAATTTGAAAGTAAAACAAAACTTCAATTTGAATAAATTCAAATAGACGTGAATAAATTTTAATAAATCCGAAAAAGAAATTTCAACTAAAGCACTTGTCAGGATTCAAACTTTTAAATTTGATTTTTTTATAGATTTACTCATTATATGAAGTTTTCCTTTAAATAAAATAAAAAAAGGGTGTATAAAGAGAAAAATTCGCAAGAAGAGTTTATTCTTTCTGGCTCAAATTTTTTAGGTATCACAATAGATCTTATTAGCTCAGGCAGGGGACATAACACTACCGTCTGCATAAATCTCATTAGTCTAGGCGGCGGATACAAATGCTGGTACAAATCATCATTTTTACAGGCTCTGAAATGCAGTTGGATGGTAAAACCGCCTGCATAGATATGTTTAGATACGTTTGTAAAAACCGTTTGTTAAGTAGTGTAAGCTGACCGGAAACCCAAGCGTCGCTGTCGTCGCCGTCGGCGAGTCACGGGATCACTATTGAATGCGGAGATAGGCACGCAGCACCCACCCTATGAAATCAAACAACAGCAACTGGCTAAACCTGTGTTCGCCCGTCCATCACCTTCTCTCCACAAGTGGTTACGAAGACGTGATTCTTCTGCCGTTCCTGATATGCAAATATCGACGATCGATCGTGTGATTGAGGGGGCCCAAAGGATGATCGGCATGAATAATTCGGGCACTTGCATACTTGCATTGCGTAGTTTCTTTTTGGTTTGTTTATGCCCGATCGTGATGGTCAAACTCCAGCCTGAACAAACTCTGTATAATCAATATGCTAACTCATCAGAGTCTCAAAGATACAGTATGAGCTAAACATAGCATATGATCGCACGCGTGTGGTAGTGAAATCAAGATGTTTTTGTACTGGAAAAACCCTGCAAATCGATCGAGTTTGCAGTAAGATAAAAGAAAACCCGGTTCCTGTTCGTAGGTGGGTTTGACATGTTCACACGCTGATAATTATGTTGGTGGAGGCAGGGATCATGATGAATGATGATAATAGAGTTCAAGCCTCTAGCAGCTGGAGTACTAGCAATCTCCACGAGTAAAGCCTGCTAATCAGTCTACACGTGTGCCTCATCATGAGCTCCGAGGCAAAGCCAAGCCAAGCGGCCGGGTAGGGAACGCAGGGTTAAAGCGCTCGTCCGGCGGCGTGCGCTTTGTGGGCGGCGAGCGAGGCAGAAGAGGTGTCGCGCGCGGCGGGTGAGACGCATGGAAAGAAGCAACCAGAAAGGCTGGTAGGCAGGCCGGCCTCATCTGCTGCATGCCCAGGAGCCCATCCTTCCTGCTCCGCCCGTTCCTGGCGACGGCCCAGTAGGTAGTGGGCCAAAAGGATTCAGCCCAAGCAAGATTTCATTTGAGGCGGCTTAGAACACAGCTCACGGTTCCTGACCCGCTAGTCTGGAGCAAACACGCGCGATGCCGGGGCCTGTTATATTATCCGGCCCTGGCCGAGCACACGGCTGCTCTCGCCCATCCAGCCCAGCTCCGTACTATCCTGGCCAACAAATTAAAATTCACGGCCCATATAAATGCATTAAAGGCCCAGTTCGTGAGACTCCGTCGTCAACCTCGCGAAAGCTTCGCATCTGAACCACCGACGCAGCTCAAATATTCTGAGGTGCTGTTTGGTATGTGGTGTGGCAATGTCAATGGAAACGGTAATGAAAAGCACAGGTATTAGCGGTGGGATCATTCATCACGTATTTTGTTTGTTTTATACTCCTGCCCAGTAACGGTAATTGATCCCGCCGCTCACCAAC
This sequence comes from Zoysia pacifica, assembly GCA_001602315.1. NCBI lineage: Eukaryota > Viridiplantae > Streptophyta > Magnoliopsida > Poales > Poaceae > Zoysia > Zoysia pacifica. The sequence continues at coordinate 39,108 of BCLH01001528.1, read as the reverse complement.
GTCGGCACTTTTCCTTCCGCGCCGCTCTCGGACGTCGGCCTGGAGATCCGCTTGTGTGCTCGCAGACACCGGCACCTCGCCGCGCGCGGACTCCGGCCAGGAGATCCGCTCGCATGCTCGTGGACGCCGATGCCTTTCCTTCCTCGCGGCTCATGGACGCCAGCCTGGAGATCTGCATGCCGCTCACGGATGCCGGCGCATCGTGCCCTTCCTCGCCGCTCGCGGACATCGGCATAGTGCCCTTCCTCGCCGCTCGCGGACATCGGCATCGTGCCCTTCCTCACCGCTCGCAGACATCGGCATCGTGCCCTTGCTCGCCGCTTCGCTCATGGCGTCTATGTCGCCCACCGCCGTGGACGTCGCAGCAGCGCTCCTCAACATCTCCATCTCGCGCGGGAGCAGCTCGTGTCCACCCGGGGCCTACTGGGCGTGCGGCGGAGGAAGAAGGGGAGGAGGTGCGTGCGGGTGGGGCGGTGCACGGCGGAGGAAAGAGGGGAGGAGGTGCCTGGGAGTGGGGTGGTGCGCGGCGGAGGAAGACAAGGAAGAGCTGCGTGGGTAAGCGCGCGACGGAGGAAGGCAGGCGCAGGGCGGAGGAGGACGGTATCGGGCAGCGGATTGTCCGGCCGTAATGGGATTCGTTGACGGTCGCAGACGGGCGGCATCGTTCTTGTGAAGGCCGGGAATCGATCACAGTGTAATTACAGTCCGACTAAACCAAACGTGAAACAACGCTTTTTGTTAACACCGCGATCTATTTACAGAGAAAATTGGTTCAACCAAACACCTTCTGAGTGTAGATTTCAAACGTTCTGAACTCCAAAATAGAATACTCCACTTGATGAACTGGAATAACAGAGTAAAAAATGTGCCGCCCAGCTCACTCCGTAGCCTTAGTCTCCAAGCAATGGCATCACAGATCCTAACAGGGAACATAGTTACGTACAGAGCGAAATTTCCACAGATGCACCGTATCATTCTGCTAGTAGGAAGCAATGGCTTTTGGTCTCCCAACAAGCCAACAAACTGCCACTTCTCTAAACCTATTAATGCTAGTCTATATATAGGGATTTTCAGATTGATGTGCCATCCTCACATTATTTTATGTAGCACAGTCTGGAATAAAAAGAAATATCTGCACATAATTTCCTCCGGTTTCGATAACAACTTCTCATATGCGTCCATAAAAGAATTCTAAAGTCGGTTCAGTTGTTGACTTGGCTAGCTGACCATTTTTGTTACGTGCTCTGAATGTGGATCAGTCCACTTGGAAAAATCAAGTGGGGGCCGGAATTTTTGCATCAGTAACGCCCAAAGCCAAGCGATCCGGACTCATCGCTGATCCAGTCCATTGTCAGATACCAGCTCAAAACTGTACTTAAAAACCAAGACAAGAACAAACGTGACGCGTTCTTTGAGAAAACAAAAGCTACTACTTGGTCCTATTGTCTTCAGAGGGTAGTGAACTGCCAAATATTATGTCATTTCGAGTCCAGTCTCTTCATTCCATGCAGATTCTTCCAACCTCCAACTGTGCTTGGTAGTCATCACGCGTTTACGGGGCCTAAATTATGGTTACGTACCAATGTGATATATGTTAAACATAGATGCAAATGCAGTCCAGTAACCGTTGTGATTCGGTAAGGATCTTGTTATTGTTTGCATGTGCCTTCTAATTCAGTTGCCAGCACACGCTTTGGCCACCTATATATACTCTACTCCTACTTGCCAGACAGAATGGGCAAGTGCCATCTTTTGTTCAGCAAAATTTAAGCCATCTCAACTTCATTCTGACTTGATCCTTCCATAATTTGATGCATAGTGACTATATTTTATGTCGATGATATAACAATTAATGGCTTGACCAAACTATGCACGTCAACTAAAAGAATCCTATACATATACCATCTAGAAGTATTCCATAGAACATTTACGAGGAAGCTTCACAATCCAGACAAAGTGTATACAAAGGAAATACTTAGATTGTAGCTAAGCATCGTTTCCAAACCCCGGAGCTGATAGTCTTTCAGAAAATCAAGGCCAGAGAAAGTCACATACCGGTACAGGGGTAGGAATCAAGATGAATCGTTCTATACTTACTAACTTTAGGTCAAGTGTGAAGTGTTGAGACAATGAGACTGCGAAGATCAGCAGAGAGGCACAGTCTACGATTAGGATTTAGGACACAGAAGCTAATTTTACTCTTCTATCAACAGCTGTGGTAAAAGGGATCTATATTCTTAAGGTCATTGTTATGGATAAGCAATCTAATTAAAAAAATCTCCAGCTGTAGCTACAAAATGTAAGGGATTGACAAATTTGCACTGGAACTGCCACTAGGAAATTGAAATGCAAATATGAGTTGACAGAGGCTAATATGAAACTTTGATAGATCAACTGTGTCATCGTAAAGAGTGACGATGAATTTGGAGTCAGGAAGAGCTTGATAGATAATCCAAGCACATTCAGTCAATTATCTCTTAACGTTAAGTTAGTTAGCTTCGCTGGTCAGTCGGACTGAGCGAGTAATAAGGAACCTGACGTCGTGCTGCGTTCACGCGGGGTGTCCATTTACCATTTCCTTAGCATCGTGCACGAACAAGGCGGAGTACTGGATCCGTAGTCCTGAAGTTTAGCAGGTTAGTTGTAATTTCCTTTATATAGAGATGAATACAACAGAAAACGCTGCTCAGTTCTTCGCAGCAGAAAACACAGTGTGTTCTCCTCTCTCGCGTGAGTTCGTGTCCTGAGCTGAACTCGTCGGCACTCGCCGCCAGCTCGAACAAGTGGTACCAGAGTGGGAAGAGGATCATGGCGTCTTGGGGTCCAGACCGGACGGCGTCTCCTTCTCCACCTCGTCGTCGAGTCCTCCGTTCACCATCACCGCCGAGATGGAGGCGCCGTGACGACGGTCGCCGTCGCGTCGTCGAGCGGGTCGTGAAGGAGAGCTCTGCGTCCGTGCAATATCCAATGCTCACAAGGACTAATTATGAGGATTGGTCCTTGTTGATGAAGGTGAATATGCAGGCGCAAGTGATTTGGTAGGCAATTGAGCTAGAGGAGGATGAAGAAGTTGAGTACCGTGAAGATCGTTTGGCGTTCGCGGCCATTCTTCGATCGGTGCCGGCGGAGATGTTGGCCTCGCTCGGAACGAAGAGGACGGCGCGATCCGCGTGGGAGGCAATCAAATCCCGGCGGATCGGCGTTCAGCGTGTTCGGGAGGCCAATGCGGAGCAGTTGAGGCGAGAATTCAGTGAGATTACCTTCAAGGAAGGGGAATCCGTTGATGACTTCTCCCTGCGAATAACAGGGCTGGCCAATCGCATCAATGTTCTTGGTGGTTCGGTGACTGACTCTGATATCATCAAAAAATTGCTCCATGTTGTGCCAACGCATCTTGAGCAGGTAGCGATTTCAATCGAAACGCTGCTTGATCTCGATGGGCTGACAGTGGAGGAGGTAATTGGTCGCCTTCGTGCGGTCGAGGAGAGGAAGAAGTCGCCAGCCACGGTGGACAACAGAGGGCGCCTACTCCTCACGGAGGAGGAGTGGATGGCGCGTCTTCGTCTCCGTGAATCCGAAGGCGGAACGAGCGGGGGCGGCGGAAATGGCGGTGGTGGCGGCGGAAACACTGCAGGTGGCAAGAAGCAGGGGAAGAAAGGGAACTGGCGTGACCGCGACGGGAAATCAAGCTCGTCGGACCGGGCCGGCGATACTTGCCGGAGCTGCGGTAAAAAGGGTCACTGGGCTCGAGATTGCCGCAGCAAGAGGAAGAAGGAAGCGGCCCACGTGGCCTAGGAAGAACCCGAAGAGGGCACGCTGTTACTGGCGACGGCCCAGCTGACAGTGTCGGGTGACTCATTGAAATGTCACACCCCTTCCGGAGATGCGGCGGCGGCGGCGGCGACGACAGTGGTGGAGCTGGAGCCGGTCCAGTTGGTGGAGGCAAATATCTTTGTGCAGTTTGCCTCGCTGGGGGACCGCGACCACTCGCGGTGGATCTTGGACACTGGGGCCACGAACCACATGACCGGAGCGAAAGCTGCCTTCACCGAGCTGAACACGGCGATCCGAGGAAATGTGCGCTTCGGGGACAACTCCGTCGTAGAGATTGAAGGCCGAGGCACCATCTTGTTCACATGCAAGACAGGAGAACACCGGGAGCTGTCTGGTGTTTATTTCATCCCCAAGTTGGCAGCCAACATTCTCAGCATTGGCCAGCTCGACGAGGTGGGCCACAAGGTGGAGATTGAAGACGGAGAACTTCGCATCAGGGACGAGAACAGGAAGCTTCTCACCAAGGTACGGCGCTCAGCTAGTCGCCTCTATATTCTGAATTTGAATCTTGCCAAGCCGGTGTGTCTGGCCCTGCGTGGTAGTGAACTGGCCTGGCGGTGGCATACACGGTTTGAGCACTTGAATTTTCGTGGTCTGAGGAAACTTGCTCAAGAAGAGATGGTCAGTGGTTTACCATTGTTGGACAATGTTGAGCAAGTGTGCGAAGGATGTCTTGTTGGCAAACAGAGGCGTTCACCATTTCCTGCAGAGTCAAAGTTCAGGGCGTCAGAGAAGCTGGAATTGGTTCATGGGGATTTGTGTGGTCCAGTGACACCGGCGACACTTGGAGGAAGTAAGTATTTTTTGTTGTTGGTTGATGATCTCACCCGGTACATGTGGGTGACATTGATCTCCAGCAAGGATCAAGCAGCTGCAGCCATTCAGAAATTTCAGAGAAGTGCAGAGGTACAGAGTGGAAGGAAACTGCGTGCATTAAGGACTGATCGGGGAGGCGAATTCACATCAATCTCCTTTGCTGATCACTGTGCTGAAACTGGAGTTTCAAGGCAGCTGACAGCGCCGTATTCTCCTCAACAGAACGGAGTAGTTGAGAGGAGGAATCAAACCATTGTCGGGATGGCAAGAAGCATGCTGAAATCAAAAGATGTGCCGGGGGAGTTTTGGGGAGAAGCTGTAGCCACAACAGTATACATCCTGAACAGGTCACCCACAAGCAGTGTTGATGGCATGACACCATATCAAGCTTGGCATGGGAAGGTGCCTGCTGTGCATTTCCTGAAGACTTTTGGGTGTATTGCACACGTCAAGGTTGTGAAGCCGAATCTGAAGAAGCTTGATGACCGAAGCAAGAAAGGGGTGTTCATCGGTTATGAGGAAGGATCAAAAGCTTACAGGGTGTATGATCATGTGGAGAGACGTGTGCTCATCACTAGGGATGTGGTGTTTGATGAAGAAGCCAAGTGGAATTGGTCTGAGACAAAGACTATACCAAGGGATGAACCATTCACAGTGGAGCTAGTGGTGCATCACAAGGAGCCAATAGTGCTGCCAGAACAACCTAGGTCAGTAGAACAGGCTGAGCCAAGGATGCCAAGTGCTGATAACACTGATAGGGAACCAGGGATGAAGTTTGTGTCACCACCTCCGAATGCACGTGAGTATCTTGATGATCGTCATATAGATGGGAAACCAGTTCGATACAGACATGTTGATGATGTTATGAAATCATGTCTGAATCAAGGATAGGTTGAACATGAAGAGCTTCATAGTGTGTCGGTTGAGGAGCCAGCATCTGTGAATGAAGCAAAGATGGATGCTCAATGGAGGAGGGCGGTGGAGGAAGAATTGACTGCCATAGGTGAGAATTAGACCTGGTCATTGGTTGATCTGCCTGCAGGACACCGTGCAATTGGTCTAAAGTGAGTGTTCAAGATCAAAAAAAATGAGCATGGAGTCATCACCAAGTACAAGGCGAGGCTAGTCGCAAAGGGGTATGCACAAAGAGAAGGTGTTGATTTTGATCAAGTATTTGCACCTGTTGCAAGGATGGAAACTGTAAGGTTGTTGATTGCAGTAGCAGCACTGAATTTTTGGGAGGTGCATCATATGGATGTCAAATCAGCCTTTCTAAATGGAGATTTGCAGGAAGAGGTGTATGTCTGTCAACCTCCCGGTTCCGTCAATAATCAGTGTCCAGGGAAGGTGTACAAGCTTCACAAGGCGTTGTATGGGCTTCGTCAAGCACCACGTTCCTGATATGCCAAACTGGACAGTACCCTGTTGTCTCTCTGTTTTGAACGTAGCTAGAATGAGCATGCAGTGTATACACGTGACACTAATGGGAAAAGATTGGTGATCGGGGTCTATGTGGATGATTTGATCATCACTGGCTCAAGTGCTCAAGAAATCAAGAGATTCAAGAATGAGATGAAAACCAAGTTCAAGATGAGTGATCTTGGTTTGCTCAGCTATTATCTTGGGATAGAAGTGAAACAGAGTGAGCAGGGCATCACACTGAGTCAAAGTGCATATGCCCTGAAGATTCTTGAAAAGGCAGGTATGTCTGAGTGCAATCCTTGCAGTGTTCCTATGGAATCTCGATTGAAGCTAAGCAAGAAAAGTGAAGCACCAGCTGTGGAACCAACTCAGTATCGATGCATTGTTGGAAGCCTCAGGTACTTAGTTAATACTCGTCCTGATTTGGCATATGGTGTTGGATATATCAATCGGTTTATGGAGGATCCTCGACAGGATCACCAGGCAGCTATGAAGCATGTTCTCAGGTACATAGCAAGAACTTATAACCTAGGAGTTATGCACAAAAATTGTGGAGGAAGAATGGAGCTGCTGGGATATAGTGACAGCGACATGGCAGGAGATATGGATGATCGCAAAAGCACAACTGGAGTTCTTTTCTTCCTTTGGAAGTGCCCCATCACTTGGATGTCACAGAAACAAAAGGTGGTGGCACAATCAAGTTGTGAGGATGAATACATAGCGGCCTCAACAGCAACTCGGCAAGGTGTGTGGTTGATGCGTCTGTTGGCAGAGTTGCTGAATCAAAGTGAAGAAGCACCAATACTGAAAGTTGATAATATGTCAGCTATTGCTATCTGCAAAAATCCTGTCCTGAATGATCGAAGTAAACACATAGAAGTGCGTTACCACTATGTACGTGAATGCTTTGAACAAGGGAAGATAAGGATCGAGCATACCAGCACTGAGAAGCAGCTGGCAGATATTCTAACGAAGGCTCTTGGGCGCGTGAGGTTCTCTGAACTTCGTGACCAGATTGGCATCGTGCAGATTCAATAAGTGAATGATGCTAGAATTAAGGGGGGAATTGATAGATAATCCAAGCACCTTCAGTCAATTATCTCTTAACGTTAAGTTAGTTAGCTTCGCTGGTCAGTCGGACTGAGCGAGAAATAAGGAACCTGACGTTGTGCTGCGTTCACGCGGAGTGTCCATTTACCATTTCCTTAGCATCATGCACGGACAAAGCGGAGTACTGGATCCGTAGTCCTGAAGTTTAGCAGGTTAGTTGTAATTTCCTTTATATAGAGATGAAAACAACAGAAAACGCTGCTCAGTTCTTCGCAGCAGAAAACACAGTGTGTTCTCCTCTCTCGCGTGAGTTCGTGTCTTGAGCTGAACTCGTCGGCACTCGCCGCCAGCTCGAACAGAGCTGACCCTTGAGGAAAAAGTTTGGTTCTGGAGGCACGTCGCCGTCGGCTTGTACGCGGCTGTCGGGCACGTTTCCCTTGTCGCTTGTCTCACCGGGGAAGGTAGAATTTGCCTGGCAAGATCGCCGCGTTCTGGACGCGTCGTCACACGGAGCCGGCAAACCGGCTGCCGGCTGTTACAAATAGCGACCACAGCGGAACGGCGGGACTCACCCCTTCTACTCGTGCTCACTTATACCGCTTTTCGCCTGCGCTTTTTCCCAGCGCTCTCGTATGCGCATCTCGGCGCATGGCGTCTACGTGTGGCGGCGGACGTGGTCGCTCTCCTCTGTCACCTTTCGGCCTGCTCGTTTGCTTCTTCGGCGTCGCCAGCAGCGCGCAGCTGCAGCCGCCGCTCGAGGTCCGTAGCTTCCGCTACACCTCGTTCGAGTCCGGCAACTCGGGGGAGCTGATGCTGCTCAAGGATGCCTCCGTCAACGGCGGCGCGCTGCAGCTCACGCCGGACACCCAGAATAACCACAGCTTACTGGTCAACAAGTCCGGCTCCGTGCTCCTCTGCGACCCCTTCATCCTCTGGATTCTCGATGAAGATTTGGCGCCGGCGGCCGGCAGCAACGGAACCAACGGTAACAGCACAGCCGGTCAGACACAGCGTCCAGTTCGCGTCATATCGTTCGACAGCACGTTCTCCATGAACGTGTTCTACGATACGACGCGTCCCGGCGAGGGCCTCACCTTCCTCATCGCGCCTTCCCTCGACGGCCCGCCTTCGGGCAGCCACGGCGGCTTCCTCGGCCTCACCAACGCGACGCTCGACGCCACGCCGGCCAAGAACCGCTTCGTTGCAATTGAGTTCGACACGGTAAGCCAGACCTACGACCCGCCCAACGGAAACCACGTCAGCCTCGACATTGGCTCTGTCATTTCCAACAAGACGGCGAACCTCGCCGACTTCAACATCACGTCGATCGCGACCACGGAAGCCAACGCGGCCAACTACACCGTCTGGGTCGAATACGACGACGTGGCGCGGCACATCTCGGTGTTCATGGGGCTCAGGGGCAAGCCCAAGCCGACGTCCCCGTCCTTGACTCGCCATTGGACCTCAGCGATGTTGGACACAACAACTTTGTTGCTCTGTTTTTACTTCTTCGACAGTTTTCAAGGCGATGAAATGACCCGACGGGACTTTATTGTAGCAGCGCAGGCGGCGACGTGTGACAGGTGACGTGCGCAGTGTGGTCGTGGATGCCAAAGTCAAAAAAGTTATACAGTGCTATACAGTAGAGTAGTTAATAGTTATAAAAAATTATTGCTGCACTTACAGCGTGTGTATAAAACCCGAAGTCTTTCCTCTCGTAAAAAGAAAAGCAAGAAGAAAAGCAATTTAATTGGCTAGTTCGCGTGTGTTTGTCTCTGCTTTCCTGTTGCGCACTGTTCATCTTCAACCTTCAGAGGTCGAGAGTGAGTTCTAGGGGTCGGCCAGGGGTCCGCGAGGTGTGTGCTGTAGGTGCAAGATCATTGAGTGACTGACAAGTGGCATCAGAGCCTACGTTGAGCACCAGCAGTGATGGCAGGCACATCGGAGACTTCTCCAGTGGGTTCATCGAGCGCCCTCCTGAGCGTCGTGACCGCGCAGAGCGGCGCGACAGAAGGGACCTCTCCGGGTCGTGCACGGTCGTCGTCCACAAGACTGTGAGAAAGTTCAGCGGCGCCACCGCCTACCCTACGCTTACACGCACAAACTACTCCGACAGGGCGGTGTTGATGAAGGTGATGCTCCAGGCGCATGGCTTGTGGGTCGCTGTTGAGTCCGAGACCGACGACGACACAAAGGACAAGCTGGCGCTGGAGGCGATTCTTCACGCGGTGACGCCAGATCTCATCTCCACTTTGAGGAGAGCGAAGAAAGGGATGGAGACGTGGGAGAAGCTTGCATCGATGCGCGTAGGCTCAGACCGAGCGAAGAAGGCGAAGGCGTAGCTGCTCTGGAAGGTGTACGAGAACATCACGTTACGTGATGGCGAGTCTGTGGAGGATTTTGCATTGCGACTCACCTCACTGGCGGCGGAGCTAGCAGGACTCGGTGATGACATCGCTGAGCAACAGGTTATCGAGAAATACTTGCAGGTTGTGTCAGCGAAGTACGAGCAGATTGCTCTCTCGATTGAGACTCTGCTCGACCTCTGGGAACTCACGCTGGAGGACGTGACCAGGAGGTTGAATGCGGTCGAAGACCGCGCCGCGGCAACAACAACAGTAAGTACCAGCAGCAGGCTGCTGCTGACGGAGGAAGAATGAAGGGCGCGCTGCAGAGAGCAGGCGGGCAGCCTGTCCACCTCCGGTCGGAGTGGGCGTGGTAGAGGCAAGTCAAGGAGTGGCAGACCCTCCCAATGCGCCGACGACGAGTGGCACAACTGTGGCAAGAAGGGGCACTGGGCACGTGATTGTCGTGCGTCCAAGCGTCGTGACCGCGAGAGTCAAAGGCGCGCCCACCAGGGCCGAGAGCTGAAGGAGAAGGCCCATCTAGCAGAAGAGGGCGAGCAAGATTCGCCTTTGCCACTGTCGCAGCTTTGTGCTCTCGGAGACATCCAAGAGGACAGAGAGCATCGAAAACTTGAGCTGGATGAGGTCTGGGCTTATGTTCACCTAGTAAGGGAGAAAGACGCCATCGAGGACGTCAGGTATCTCGATCCAGGGGCCAGTAGCCACATGACAGGCAACAAGGCGATCTTCACAGAGCTTGACTCCGCCATCTCGAGGTCGGTCAAGTTCGGGGATGGGTCAGTGGTGAAGATTGAGAGACAAGGCACGGTGGTGTTCAGGGGTCGGAGTGGCGAGCACCACGCGTTGACCGGAGTCTACTTTATCCCACATCTAAAGACCAACATTGTGAGCCTCAGGCAGCTGGACGAGCGAGGGTGCCAGGTATTGCTCAAAAATGGGGTCCTCCGCGTCAGAGACCAAGAGCGGCGGTTGCTGCTGAAGGTGAACTGCGGGAGGAACTGTCTCTACACCACCAAGCTCTAGGTGACATAGCCGGTGTGCCTGGCGGCGAGGCTTGGTGACGATGCGTGGCTGTGGCATGGGCGGTTTGACAACATCAGCTTTGATGCGCTGGCAAGGCTAGGTCGGCACGATATGGTGTGAGGCCTTCCTACGATCGAGCATATCAGAGAGCTGTGCGACAGTTGCCTCGCCGAAAAGCAGCGGAGACAGTCGTTTCCATGCAAGGTGACGCACCGTGCCGAGGGTCTTCTGGACCACGTGCACGGCGACATGTGTGGGCCAATCACCCCGCTGACGCATGGGGATCGACGCTACTTCCTTCTACTGGTGGATGACTGCAGTCGGTATATGTGGTTACGACTGCTCACCACCAAAGACGAGGCTTACAGAGCCATCGTAGAGTTCCAGACGCGGGTTGAGACCGAGACGCGTCGGAAACTGCGCATGCTGAGGACCGATCGGGGTGGAGAGTTCACCTCGGTGGAGTTTAGTCGGTACTGCGCTCAGAAGGGCGTGGAGCGGCACCTCACAGTACCATACTTGCTGCAGCACAATGGTGTCGTGGAGAGGCGGAACCAGACCATCATCGGCATGGCCAGGAGCATGTCGAAGGCTAAGGATATGCTGACGGCGTTTTGGGGTGAGGCGGTGAGCACGGCGGTGTTCATACTCAACCGCTCGCCGACCAAAGCCATAGCCGGGAAGACCCCCTTCGAGGCTTGGCACGAGAGAAATCCAGACGTGTCCTTGCTCAGAACATTCGGCTGCGTGGCGCACGTGAAGACGGTGAAGCCACACCTCGGAAAGCTGGAGGATAGGAGCACCAAGATGGTGTTACTTGGCTACGAAGCCGGGAGTAAGGCGTATCGACTATATGACCCTGACGGGAAGAGGGTGCATATCTCTCGAGATGTTGTCTTTGACGAGGCAGCAAACTGAAACTCATCGGAGACTAGTGCCGATGAAGGAGAGGCAGGCTCACGGAGCTCTTTCTCTTTCGAGCACTCCTCGGAGATAGAGGAGGTGGGCTCAGCTTCAAGGGGAGTTGAGCGCGGCAATGACAAAGATCGGCGTGAACCGGATTGACAGAGCTAGAGGGCTCGGACGGTCGGGATCGAAGCGATTCTGGATCAGCCGCACGGTGTGACTTAGAGTTGGCGGAGCAAGGCTCGGACTCTAGGAGTCGGCGCAGGAAGC
>BCLH01001528.1:0-27012 GCA_001602315.1 Zoysia pacifica | reverse complement strand
AGGGAGGAGGACTCTAGAGTGACTCGAGGCCCGAGGGCTGGGGTTAGTGTGGAGGGTCGAGGTCTAAGGGTCGGCAGAGCAACTCAGACACCACGAGTATAGGAAGTTCAGGGTCTTCCTGGTAGGGGAAATCGACAGTGAGACCAAGGTTCGTGTCGCCACCTCCCGACCGCTCTTCTGACCTTGATGCAGCAAGGACGAAGGGCCGCTGAGGTATCGGTCGATCAATGATTTGATCACCGACCCTCAACACCTAAGGACAGGGACTCAGGTGGAACGCAGCGCGCAGCAACTGCTGATGGTGACTGCCGGAGAACCAAGCACGTTCGCAAATGCCGATCGCGGCCCATGCTGGCAGAGGAGATGCGTTTAATTGAAAAGAACCGCACTTGAAAGCTAGTGGATCCGCTGACCCGTTGTCGACCGATCGGGCTCAAGTGGGTCTTCAAAGTGAAGCGTGATGTCAATGGGAAGCTGGTGAAGCACAAGGCAAGGCTGGTTGCCAAGGGGTACGTGCAGCGAGAAGGAGTGGACTTCAACTAGGTGTTCGCGCCAGTTGCGCGGATAGAGTCAGTCCGACTCATGCTAGCATTGGCGGCGGAGAAAGGCTGGCAGATCTATCACATGAACGTGAAGTCAATATTTCTCAATGAAGAGCTAGCCCAGGGGGTGTTCGTAGAACAACCACCGGGCTTCGTTGAGAAGGGTGAAGAGCACAAGGTGCTCTGGCTGCAGAAGGCGCTGTACAGGCTCCGACAGGCTCTGCGAGCGTGGAACGTCAAGCTGAACGCAAGCTTAAATAAGCTTGACTTCACCAGATGTGTAAATGAGCATGCGTTCTACACACGATGCTCCAGGGGGAGCACGCTGATCGTCGGAGTCTACGTCGACGATCTTATCATCACCGGCGCCAAAAAGTAGGACATTGAGACGTTCAAGCAGCAGATGATGTCTCTGTTCAGGATGAACGATCTGGGGTTGCTATCCTACTACTTGGGCATCAAAGTGATGCAGGAGGGAGAAGTCATCAAGCTCTCCCAATCCGCCTACGCGACGAAGCTTCTGGAGAGGGTAGGCCTCTCGGAGTGCAAGGCAGCACAGACGTCGATGGAGGATCGGCTGAAGCTGTCGAAGAGGAGCACAGCGCCGACTGTTGATGCACTCTGGTACCCAAGCATCGTCGGTGAGCTGCGCTACCTGGGGAACACGCGGTCGGACATTGCGTTCGCCGTGGGGTTCGTGAGCCGTTTCATGCAAGATCCGAGGGAGGATCACCTCGCTGCTGTCATGAGGATCCTATGCTACGTCGCAAGGACGCAAGGCTATAGAGTCCAGTACCGCAGAACTGACGGAGGTTCACTGAAGCTGACCGAGTTCAGCGACAGTGACATGAGCGGCGACATCGACGACCGGAAGAGTACAACTGGCGTTGTGTTCTATCTAGGGCACAACCCCATCAGTTGGCAGGCTCAGAACCAGTGAGTGGTGGCTCTCTCGACTTGCGAGGTGGAGTACATCGCTGCGGCGATAGCTGCATGTCAGGGTGTGTGGCTTCATCAGCTATTGTGCGAGCTCTCAAGAGAGCAGCTGCAAGCACCGACCTTGATGGTGGACAACAAGTCCGCCATCGCCCTAAGCAATAACTCTGTCCTTCATGACCGCAGCAAGCACATTGACGTGAGGTATCACTTCATCCGTGACTGCATCGAGGGAGGACGGATTGTCCTCGAGTTCGTTGAAACCGGTCGGCAATTCGCAGACACTCTTACCAAGTTACTTGGGCGTGTCCGATTCCTAGAGGCTCAGTTTTGGGTCGGCGTGATCAAGGTGGCTAAGAAGCAATATGGTTAGAGGGAGATTGTTGGACACAACAACCATGTTGCTCCATTTTTACTCCTTCGGTAGTTCTCAAAGCGACGAGATGGCCCGACGGGACTCCACTGTAGCAGCGTAGGCGGTGACGTGTGACAGACGACGTGCACAGTGTGGCCATGGACCTCGAAGTCAAAAAGATGTACAGTGCTGTACAGTAGAGCAGTTGGTAGTTGTAAAAAATTACTGTTGCGCTTGCAGCGTGTGTATAAAACCAGAAGGCTTTCCTCTGGTAAAAAGAGAAGCAAGAAGAAAGACAATTCACTCGGCTAGTTCGCGTGTGTTTGTCTCTGTTTCTCTGTTACACACTGTTCATCTTCGACCTTCAGAGGTCGAGAATGAGTTACAGGGGTCGGCCAGAGGTCAGCTAGGTGTATGCCGTAGGTGCACGATTGTTGAGGGACCGACGAGCGAGCACATACAGGAGAAATCGCACCTCGGCTTCTCGGCGTCCATCGGCACCGACTTCGAGCTCAACTGCATCCTCCAATGGTTGCTGTCGATCGAGCTCTTCTCGGAGAAGACGAGCAAGACGTGGGTAATCATCGTCGCAGTCGTCGTGCCTGTGTCCGTCATCGTGATCGCCGTGGCTGCCTTCTTCCTGACCAAGAAGCTGCGGGAGAGACGGTCCATGGAGAGGAGGCAGGAGCGGCTGGGGAACACGCTGAGCAACCTCCCTGGAATGCCGAGGGAGTTCACGTACAAGACGTTGAGGAAGCTGACCAAGAACTTCGACGAGCGGCAGCGGCTGGGGAGAGGAGGGTACGGCGTAGTGTACAAGGGGATGCTCCCCGCCGCCGACGGCTCGCCAGAGAGAATGGAGGTGGTGGTGAAGAAGTGCACCCGCGATGAGGCTAAAAATGTCGACGACTTCCTCGCGGAGGTAAAAATCATCAACCGGCTGCGGCACAAGAACATCGTCCCCCTTATTGGTGCGTGCTAATTCTTGGAAACCTCATTGCATGCATACCTTTTTTCCTGGTGCCTAGTTTCAGTTAGAAATACAGATTTTTTTGAAAGGAAAAAAATCCAGTAATTCAGAATTTGAATATAGCATGCTTGCAGATTTATTCCACCCAGATAGATGTTTTTTGTTTAAAATTTAGCTTATCATTGCTGTTCATCAGCAGAGAGTTGCCCGGCAGTGTGAAATGGTTTAGACGTCTTAATCGATTCTTTTTAACTAATTAGATCTAGACTTCTTGTTTCTCAAGATGAGTCAGCATCCCTGGTTTAAGTTCTTACTATACCTAAAGAAAAATCCCTTGATATCCACTGGTTCATTAGTCCTTGAGAATGGAGGAGTCCTTTAATGTAGATCAAATGCTTTTAGTTCATAGAGGTAAGATATGAATTTAATCTCAGACATTGATTTATATAAAAAAATCAAATTAATATCAGTCAGCAATGTGTCTTTAATTACTGTCACCTACCAAAACTCACTAATTACTTTTCAAATTAAATTGTATAATAATTAATTATTATTGGAGAACTTTTATCTCCTAAGAGGTGAGTATCAATTTAAGCATGGAAATCAATGTAAAGGGATGGTTCATATTTAGGTTGGCGCTACGAGAAAAACAGCTATTGCAGGTGTACGAATATATGCCGAACGGCAGCCTCGATCAGCAGCTGTTCCGACTCGGCGTCCACGAGCAGCTGCCCGTGCTGAGCTGGGAGCACCGGTACGCCATCGTCTCCGACGTCGCGGCTGGGCTGCGCTACATGCACAACGAGTACACCCCCATGGTGCTCCACCGCGACATCAAGGCCAGCAACGTCCTCCTGGACGCAGCCTTCGGCGCCCGCCTCGGCGACTTCGGCCTCGTGCGCGTCATCGAGTACGACAAGAGCTCGTACACCGACCTCGGCGTGGCCGGCACGCGCGGGTTCATCGCGCCGGAGTACTCGGTCGGGCACAAGGCGACGCGCCAGACGGACGTGTTCGCCTTCGGCGCGCTCGTGCTGGAGGTGGTCACCGGGCGGGACGCGCTGCTGGGCGACCCCAGGTGCCCGCTGCGGTCGGACTGGGTGTGGCAGGGGCACGGCCGCGGCGAGCTGCTCGGCGTCGTGGACCAGAACCTCGGCACCACGGAGTTCGACGCCGAAGAGGCCACCCGGCTGCTGCTGCTCGCCCTGGCGTGCAGCAACCCGAAACCCGAGGAACGGCCGACCATGCCGCAGGTGCTGCAGGTCCTCTCCAAGGCCGCGCCGCCGCCGGAGGTGCCGGCGGTCAAACCGAAGTTCGTTTGGCCGACGGAAGGCGAAGCGCACTTCCACCATAGCGACATCGAGATGACGAGGAGCGGCGCCGGCACGGCCAACGGCACGTCGTCGGCGATGGCCACAGACGGCACCTCGTTCAACAGCTTACAGTGCCGCACGGCGCCGAGCAGCACCGACGAGTACTTCACCGCGGTCTCCTCCGGACATTGATTCACCGTACGGTTTGCAAACTGTAACACCGAAAGCTGTTCGTAGCACTCTCCGTTTTTAAATTTTATTTCAATATGTAAAATTATTAGTTATATTTTAAATACTGTTAATGATAAAGTAAATAATAATAAATAATTTTATATTTGAATAATTTTTTTAAATAAAACAAATGATCAAAGTTTGATGTTAAAAGTCAATAATTTAAATATAGAGGCAGTAATTTTTTTCTGGTGCACAGGTTTTCTTCGGAACTTGGTGCACAAAGTCTCGATGCAAAGTTGATTTTTTTTTTACATTATTTATGTAACACCCAAATTGTTCAGTCGTTTCGTGGTGCTCTGAAGCGACACTGATTTATCTTGGATTAATTTGATAATGACATTATATATTTTTTTAAAATTTGAGATAAATCATTCGGTTCCACGTGTCACCAAAAGGGGGTTCCACGTGTCACCAAAAGGGCGCTTAACTTGCCAAAAGATTCATTAGTCTCTTGCATTGAGCTACAAAACTGAGATGGGCTTCCAGCCCACCGAACATTTCTACTTTCCCGAGGCCGGCCCGGACTCAGTCAACCACACAACCCAAGAAGAAAACCTGTGCCCCAGAAAAATTAATTCAGATAATTTGGCCATGATTATTTCCGCTTATAAGCAGCTTACCGTTGAAAATAAGTAAAATTCCCACCCAACCACTTAGCTTATTTTCATGAGAATATGATTTTCGAGTAAACAGCTACAAAGATATGAACTATAATTATCAAAAAGTAAGAATTGACAAAATTTTCATGATGGGAATAATCAGATTTGTTTATAAGCGTGTTTCCCATAAGGACAAAAACAGGGCCTACAATTTTCAAACCGTACCGTGAATCCCTTAAATCCTAAGCATTTAAACAGAAACCGGCAAATATCATTTTGATCCTAACTGCCTCTTCATATCAGGGTTTGAAAATTTGGTTCTGTAGCGGTTGTCGAAATTGTTAAAAATCAGTTGATAAACCGGTAAAACTGTTTGGTTTACTATTTTTCTCAAGTTCAAATTTTAAAGAAAATCGGTCAACCTATGAAACCAACGTAAAAACTGGCATTTTTTTCAAAGGTTTTTCCTAACCCTGCTTCATAGTAATACAGTTATCTTATCCATGAAGTGCCTGCCTCGGTTCTGAAAACTATGGCACTCAGAAGCAGGCTAATTTGCTGTACATAACTGTAACTTCTCCAATGTTTTCCAAGTCACACTGTTGTGACATCAACTGATGCAGGCACACCCTTTCTAGGTATCTACATGAACATATTTACATTTCACATGCAAATTATTTGCGAGTCGGAATCACGCGCGGGGAAGTAATCAACGGCCGGAGGAGAGCGCGGGGAAGTAATCGTCGGTGCTGCTCGGCGCGGTGTGGCGTTGGAAGCTGTCGAACAAGGTGTCCTCTGTGGCCATCGCCGACGTCGACGTGCCGTTGGCTGTGCCGGTGCCGCTCGTCGTCAGCTCTATGTCGCTCAGGTTGAAGTGTGCCTCCCCTTCCGGCGGCCAAACGAACTTCGGTTTGAACGGCGGCACCTCCGGCGGCGGCGTGGCGTTGGACAGGACCTGCAGCACCTGCGGCATGGTCGGCCGGTCCGCGGGGTTCGGGGTGCTGCACGCCAGCGCGAGCAGCAGCAGCCGGGTGGCCTCTTCGGCGTCGAACTCCGTGGTGCCGAGGTTCTGGTCCACGGCGCCGAGCAGCGCGCCGCGGCCGTGCATCTGCCACACCCAGTCCGACAGCAGCGGGCACCTGGGGTCGCCCAGCAGCGCGTACCGCCCGGTGACCACCTCCAGCACGAGCGCGCCGAAGGCGAACACGTCCGTCTGGCGCGTCGCCTTGTACCCGACCGAGTACTCCGGCGCGATGAACCCGCGCGTGCCGGCCACGCCGAGGTCGGTGTACGAGTTCTTGTCGTGCTCGATGACGCGCGCGAGGCCGAAGTCGCCGAGTCGGGCGTGGAAGGCCGCGTCCAGGAGCACGTTGCTGGCCTTGATGTCGCGGTGGAGCACCATGCGGGTGTACTCGTGGTGCACGTAGTGCAGCCCCGCCGCGACGTCGGCCACGATGGCGTACCGGCGCTCCCAGCTCAGCACGGGCAGCTGCTCGTGGATGCCGCGTCGGAACAGGTGCTGATCGAGGCTGCCGTTCGGCATGTATTCGTACACCAGCAGCAGCTGCCCTTTCTTGTAGCACCAACCTGACGGAAAAAAAATCAGAACAATGTATTACTAGCACATTCACTGATGCAAACATCAATTGCGCGACGAATTGAAAAATCAGAAGTTGAAATTGACAGGGCATTGTTGAACATATCAAACGATAATTTGTCGCCAACGCGTTGGGATCTCAATATTATAACTTCCTCTACTTCATTCTCATGGACTCGACATCCAGTGGATATCAAGGGATTTTCTTTAGGTAATATAACAAGAGCGGAAAACCAAGGATGTTGCCTGTTCATCTCATCTTGAGCAACAAGAAGTCTAGAACTGATTAGTTAAAAAGAATCGATCGAGACATCTAACCGTTTCACACTGCTGGTCAACTCTCTGCTGATGAACAGCAATGATCAGCAAAATTTTGAACAAAAACATCTATCTGGGTGGAACAAAACTGCAAGCATGCTATATTCAAATTCTGAATTTCTGGATTTTTCCCCTCAAAAGAATCTGAATTTCTTTCAAAATTACCAGCCGTGATTGAGCAGTTCGTTCCCAGCCGGAGAGTCATATGAAAAAGGTATGCATGCAATGAGGTTCCCAAGAATTTGCACGTACCAATAAGGGGGACGATGTTCTTGTGCCGCAGCCGGTTGATGATGTCCACCTCCGCGAGGAAGTCGTCGACGTTCCTGGCGTTATCTCGGGTGAACATTTTCACCGCCACCTCCATTCCCTCCGGCGAGGCGTCGTCGGCAGGGAGCAGACCCTTGTACACCATGCCGTACCCTCCTCTCCCCAGCCGCTGCCGCTCGTCGAAGTTCTTGGTCGCTTTCCTCAGCGCCTTGTACGTGAACTCCCTCGGCATTCCGGGGAGGTTGCTCAGTGTGTTCCCCAGCCGCTCCTGGCTCCTCTCCGTGGACCGTCTCTCCCGCAGCTTCTTGGTCAGGAGGAAGGCAGCCACGGCGATCACGATGACGGACACAGGCACGACGACTGCGACGATGATTACCCACGCCTTGCTCGTCTTCTCCGGGATGACCTCGATCGACAGGGACCAGTCGAGGATGCAGTTGAGCTCGAAGTCGGTGCCGGTGGACGCCGAGAAGCCGAGGTACGCTTTCTCCGGGACGTACTCGCTGAGGTCCAACGGCGAGTCGAGGACGGGGGACGCCGGCTTCGGCCTGCCCCTGGGCCCCATGAACACCGAGATGTGCCGCGCCACGCCGTCGTACTCTACCCAGACTGTGTAGTTGGCGGCGTCGGCTTCCGTGGTCGCGATCGACGTGATGTTGAAGTCGGCGAGGTTCGCCGTCTTGTTGGACACGACGGAGCCGATGTTGAGCCCGACGTGGTTGCCGTTGGGCGGGTCGTAGGTCTGATTGACCGTGTCGAACTCGATGGCGACGAACCGGTTCCTGGCCGGCGCGGCCTCGAGCGTCGCGTTGGTGAGGCCGAGGAACCCGCCGTGGCTGCCCGGAGGCGGGCCGTCGAGGGACGGCGCGATGAGGAAGGTGAGGCCCTCGCCGGGACGCGCCCTGTCGTAGAACACGTTCATGGAGAACGTGCTGTTGAACGACACGACGCGAACAGGACGCCGCGCTGTGCTGTTCCCGGTGGTTCCTTTGCTGCCGGACACCGCCGCAGGCGCGACATCTTCGTCGAGACTCCAGAGGATGAAGGCGTGGTTGAGGAGCACGGACCCGGACTTGTTGACCAGGAAGCTGGGGACGTTCCGCGAGTCCGGCGTGAGCTGCAGCGCGCCGCCGTTGACGGAGGCGTCCTTCCGCAGCACCAGCTCCCGCGAGTTGCCCGCGTCGAACGAGTCGTAGCTTAACCTACTCACCTCGAGCGGGGGCGGCGGCTGCTGCAGCAGCTGCGCGCTGCAGCAAGCGACGCCGAGGAAGCAGACGAGGAGACCCAGACGCGACAGCGGAGAGCGACCACGTCCGCCGCCACACGTAGACGCCATGCGCCGAGACGCGCGCACGAGAGCGCTGCTGGGAAAAAGCGCAGGTGGAAAGCGGCAAAAGTGAGCGCGAGGAGAAGGGGGGCGTCCCGCCGCACCGCGCGGTCGCTATTTGTAACAGCCAGCGGCCCAGCGCCGGCCCAAAAGCGGCGAACTTGCCGGGTAAATTCCACCGGCCCCCGGTGAGACAAGTAACCAGGGAAACGTGCCGGAAGAATAAGCGCGCGACTAGATGGTAGGATGGTCGTGTACTCGACCTGGTCGGGCGGTACAACTTCCGAACCTTTTCTGTTCGGTCCAAACTGAATCTAGTCGCGGTTCAGGATCAAGGCCGGCTTGGGCACAGCCGGCGAGTGCGCGCGCGGTCAATGCGAGCGTGGTTTTCCGATGGGCTCGATGACCTGCCGGAACGCCTGCGCGCGGGTCGCCGTCGTGCGCGCAACAGCGTGACACGAGGTCGGCTACGGCAGCAGGTGAGCCGGAGCAGCGACGTCGCGGCGGTAGCGACGTGCGCGCACGGACCCACCTGGGCCGTCCGCCGTCCGGTTTGGAGGCTTCTTCACGACCTGGAAGTCATCTTTTTCAAACAAATGGAACCACGTCAGCTGCTTAAAAAGAAAGGGATCAGCGCATCGGATTATGCGTTAGATAAATCAAAATAAAATTTCAACACGCAATCCGTTGGAACAGTAGAGATGGAACTTGGGGTGAACAATTCAAAGTCAAAACTTACCGCAGATATCCAATTATATTGAGCCATCGACAGGGGGCATCTTCATTGGCCATTTGCATTCGTTGTCTATTTTCGTTGCCTATGTTAATGTTTTCCTTGCTTTGAGATATGATAGAGAGATTTAGCAAAGCCGCGTGTAAGCGATAAGAACGACATGAACTGGAGACGAGCATGCTCATAGGATTCAGTACTTATCACATGCAAACGGGAATGTTTTTCAGGTCCGGAAATGCTTTATCTGACGCGCTGCAGGATCAGCTTGTGAATGTTTCACCAAACATTTCTCATGGGACAGCTCTTCCTGACTCCAAAACATTAGCAAATAAATACTCTTTCTCATGCATCGGAGATTCAGCGTCACTGTTTACGACGACACAATTGATGATATTGATCAATCAAAGTTTCATGCTGACCATTGTAAATTTACTCAATCCCTCACATTTTGTAGCTACAGCTGGAGATAGAAAAGTAAAATTAGCTTCTACTATGTCCTAATCGTAGATTGCTTGTGCTTATCTTCCAGTCTCAGCACACTTCACACTTGACCCTACCCCTTCATCGGAACCGGATCCCCTGGTTGTCAGAGGAAACCGCCTCACCCCTTCACTGGTATGTAACTTTCTCTGGCCTTGGTTTTCTGAAACATTGTCTTACCAGACGATGCATACTGGAGTAGAATCTATTTCCTTTGTATACACTTTGATTGGTCCATAAATTCATTGATGGATTGTGAAGCTTCCTTGTAAATTTACTCTGTAAGTACATGATTCTTTTAGTTGGAAGTACATAGTTTGGTCAATCAATTGCTATACTATTGACATAAAATACAGTCACAATGCATCATGTCATTGTAGGATCAAGTCAAACTGAAGTCGAGATGAATTAGATTTTTCTGAACAAAAGACGACACATGCCCGTTCTGCCTGGCAAGGAGTAGCATAGGTGGGAAAGCATGCGCTGGTAATTGCAGTGCGAAGACACATCCAAACAACAACAGGATCGTTACCAATCACAAAGGTTAGTGAGCTGCATCTGTTTAATATCATGTTGGTAACCATAATTTAGCCCCCCCTAAACGCGTCTGGTGATGACTGCCAAGCACAGTTGGAGGCTGGAAGAATAATGCATGGAGTGTAGAGACGGGACTCGAAATGCCATGATATTTGGCAGTTGCACCCCTTGGAAACAATAGGACCGAGTAGAAGCTTTTGTTTTCTCAAGGGACGCGTCACGTTTCTTGTTGTCTTGGTTGTTAGGTTCAGTAATCAGTAGTGAGCGATCTGACAGTGGACTCGATCAGCGACGAGTCCACATCGCTTGGCTTTGGGCGTTATACTGACCAAAGATTCCCCAGATTTTTCTTCTTCCAAGTGTATCTACATTAAGAACAAGGAGCAACAATGGTCGGTCAGCTAGCCAAGCCAACAACTAAATCAACCTTAGTTTTTTATGGACGGTAAAGGAGAAATTGCCGAAACTGAAGGAGAGAATAATAGATAGTCCTCCTTATTTTATGCAGTCATTTCTTTTTATTCTAGGAGTGTTTAAAAAAGTGGCAGTTGGTTGCAAATGATTGAGCAACAAGAACAACCAGCACTTGTAGTGTAGGCTGCCAATCCATCGGAGAAGGCACACCCTTGGGCTTCGCTTGGGGGGCTAGATGGGCTGACGCGTGCGGGCTGCCGGAGGAGATCTCTGGGCCGAGCTGCTTTCGTACATACGACAAGACCGTAAGGCTTAACGTTCAGAATGGACCACTCGTGCGGGCTGCCGCGGCCGGGGTCACCGGGCCAAACCAGTTTCGAACTTGAAACAAGACCGTTTAGCTTTCAACTATAACGTTCATAATGCAACGAATTTTCGTCCTAAATTCTTTTTCCCAAAGTAAGAAAAAAATATATCTGTTGATTCGAAAGGCAATGCGATCTCGTGCTGGCTGCCTGTTGAATGAAAGTCGTGCGACCGGTCGTCCATGCGATTTTGAAGGACTGACCTGTAAAACGGGATGGATCCGAACTCTGCGCAGATTGTTGTCTGGACACGGACACCGCGTCACATGGCAACAGGCAGCGCGCGGCCCGTGCCCTCCCACCCCACGCGGCCGTCCGCAGCAACTGACAGCGCGTGATTAGATTCTCACGCCACCGGCAGACGCGGGCACCCGGAAAACCCGACGACGCGCGGTGTCGGCGCACCGGCGCGCACGGGGAACATGTTAGAACGCCGCCGCGTCCGCGTCCGCGCCAACCCCTCCCCCTGCCTCCGGGTCCCGTCGCGAATGCCCTCCCACAACAGCATCGTGCCATCCATCCATGACCGCCGCCCGCGCCAACGCTTTCCGCGCACGAGGAAACGGCGCACCCCTTCCCTTCCAGGGACCATAACCTCTCCGTGAGTCGTGATGTCCCCCTCTCCCCGGTACTTCGCACCATGGTGGATGCATCCGCCCGCGCGCGGCAACGCGCCGTGGTCCCGTCTTGTTAGGCGTGATGCCGTGGTCGATGGATGGATGGATCAGCATACGTCCAGCCGTGCTGCACGAAAAAGAAGAGGTCACGTCACGTGCTCTCGCCAGGACGCCACAAGAGCGCCAAGCAAAGGCAATCGCGCGCACGGGCCGTTCGCGTTCGGTGCGACCACCCATCAGTCGCTGTAGCGACGGCGCCGATCAGGGGGGTTGGCACCGGCATCATTCGTGAACGTGGCCAGCGCGCGTCCAATCCGAAATCCATGTGGAAAGGCAGAAAGACACCGGCCGTGCAACCCAGGCCATTGCACCTCGCAAGTGCGGCCTTCCGGTGCCGTCGGTGCCGGGAAAGGCATCATCGCGTCGAGCAGTTCATCTCACGAATGGGGGACAGGGCGGTTGGTGGTGGGTGGTGCTGGAGATGGAGCCCTCGACTGCGAGTTTGCCATGCCACTCGCCAGAATCTCGTCGCCGTGTCCCCGGGGCGATCCACACACGGTGCCTTCGGAAAGGCTCCAAGAAAGGCATCTCATTCGTGTCACGCGGCCATCAGGATAACAACGCACGGCGCGAGTGGTGTGCCTCAGTCATCAGCCCTTTTACGTGACACACCAAATGGCACCAAAAGGGTGGTGCCAAGCGGTTTTCATGGTGCTCAACCAGAGCAAGTATCGCAATTAACCATATCATAGACATTCACAGCGTTAAGAGCAGTGGCGGAGCCAAAATCAACTTATGTCAAGTGCTAATCTGTGAACGGGTGTTAAATCAAGTGCAATTAAGTAAAGTTTTAAAATTTTTATGCTAATTTGTTACTTTACTTAACAGATAAGCAGCTCTAAGAGCACCGGCCCTGTCTCCGCCCCTGGTTAGAGCAGACGTGTTCAATCAAGTGGACGGAAATGCCAGCTTTTAGAAAGTAGTAGTAGTTGATCGAAAAGGAAAGCAAAAAAAAAAAAAACACGATAGATACGTGTCGTGGCTGCTATCCAATAAAACAACAGATTCAGGTACACCTTAAATTCGCATCAATTCTATTTAGCTACATAAGCGCTATGAAGATACAAGACATGAAAAGCGTCTTTGAATTTACCCTAGCTACTATCTAAAGACAAGTGGATACATGCATGCTAAAGTACTGTATTTAATACACAAGAATAAAAAATGTGAAACAGTGAGCAAGTTAGATGCCCAGCTTGTGATACATGAAACAACAGATTCACAAACTTTACACCAATGGAAACGACGTCAAGGTTACTTACTCAGGTACCCCAGAATTGTGATTACAGCAAGCGCAGTTGCTACATTCCTCATCACAAAAAAAAAAAAAAAAAAAAAAAAAAAAAAAAAAAAAAAAAAAAAAAAAAAAAAAAACCCACCCGTATGCCAACTCAGCCAAAGTTTCCTCGTTTTGACAGGGTTGCTCTGATTTTCCTTTGAACTTCCTTATTTTGAATCTAACATCCCCAGTACCCTGAGATGAATCTGTCCATGTAATTACAAAATTCATCCACATATCCATGGAAATAGAAGCTTGAAGGAAGCATAGGCAGCTAAAAGAACAATCTTGTTCCATATCTGCTGCTTGTTAACGATACCAGAGGGCTAGTAAGTGTCTCCAACTTTTATATTGTACCAAAATCCAGCCTTTCCCACTTGAAGGATCTACCAGAATTAAACCGCAGCAAAGCTCGCATGAATACGCAGACACAAACACAGACTGCAGCTATGGCAAGCATTGAGTGGATATAAGGCCGAGCAAGCAATCCTCGAGATCGTAAAGGTGGCCTTAGCACACCAGAATCCAAAATGGCACACTGTGAGCAAGATCTTATTTGCAATGCTTGAGCTCCAGATTTATTATAGTCACCATCATTTCCTAACTGTTCCACAAGAATGTCATCTTTACTAACCATTATGGTAACTTGGTTATTCTTTCTGTCCAGCAGTTTTTGCGCTACAAGCTCATTATAAGAATTATGGTTCCTCAACTTGGCATATGTTTCAGGTGATTGGCCATCATCATCTAGCACCGACTGCCAGCAGCTCAAACCAATCTGCAGTCATTAAGAGAAGTCAGGAGAAGTATCGATTGGATAAGACCTATTATTAAACACAAATTAAGCAACTGAACTTACCTGCTGAGGATCATCTGTCAAGGCATCAACTATATCCTCAGCGTTCTCGATGGATGCAGCTAGATGCAACGGTGTCAAACCACCTGGGCCAGGTAAGTTTGGAACAAAGGGGTACAGTTTTGAATTATCAGGGCACATTACAACATACTGCACAAGTAAATGCACCATGCAACTGCTCTTTCTTTTGACAGCTCTGTTCAGGAGATGAATCTCCGAGAGCATCTCCAGAGTTTCCTGTGATACTTCTTCACTGACAAAGCTTCTCTTGGCAAGTATATCCAAAAGTGTTCTAGTTACAGAGCACCAATCACGTTCGCTTGAGAACAACAGGAGGTGCTTGAACCGAATAGTGGAGAATTGAATCAAATCTGAATCACAAACATCAGATCTGGTGGAGGGTGTGCATGCAGCAGCCCTCTGAAAGAGCCAGCCAAGTTCATTAAGGAAGTGCAAAGCTTGATCCCTTGGCTTTGACTGCCTATGGTCATGAACCTGATCATCCAAACTGACGTCATGAAATTGTGAATCTTCGAGCTCAATCTCAAGGTTTCTCAACTCCTTACAGACACTTGAATTTGCAACAATCACCGGGAAACTATTACCCCTGAACCTGTTCTCCACCTGTGAATATCAATATGGACAGTTGTAATCATCTTACCTATGCCAATTGGTCAATAAATATCACAAACAAAAAGGCTTTAAAAATTCTGTACCTCAATAAAACATCGGCCAAGAGTAAGGTTTGGTTCTCCAGGCAAATCAAAGGTTTCAACACCTGAATCATCATATATGGTACCCGGATATGCTGAGCATAGCACTTGTTTCGATATGTACTTTCCCATATTAGTACAGTGGATCCTACATTGGTCCGAAATTCACATGTGGTCAGGACTTTGATTCATATCAATGATGCAATACCAAATACAAATGAGGACTTACTGGGTGCCGGGAATGGTCAGATTGCGTCCCTTCAGAACTAGGAATGACTTCTTCCCACCAACAACAGCAATTGGTGTCACAAATGTCAACTCAGGGGTATTCCAAGTTCTCCATGATTTTGATAGCCGTGTCATCCCTGAAAAAAAAAGAAGATACAATAAATAAACTCAGATGAAAACCAAAACAAACTCTATGATGAAGAGCAATAGAAGGGGAAAGATTTCTACACAATTGACAGTATGCATACCATCTTTATACGATACCAACTGGGTATCAGTTCGAACTAAAAACCTTCCATTCCTCCAGAAATCCACACCAGAACCCTCAATTAATGCATTTACCCTCTGCAGAAGATTTTCTTCAAGCTGCATTTACATCAGAGATGCCATTATTACATGTCAGAATTGCAGTTATGCTTCTTTTATTTTGCCTAATTTAGTTACAGACTTACTTCATCCCATGCAATAGGTGGCATTGATAGGTACATGGATAGTACAAGGCAACCAGGGCGAATGTATCCTTCCATTTCAGTTGGGCTGTGTTTGAGCCAATTTATTATCTAAGCAATAAACAAAAAAAGGGATTAAGTCCATAGCACATTCAAAGAGTTAGTGTGCCAATTCATCATGTTCAAATAACCCTTGTGATTATACCTCGCTGCGAAGGTTCCCAGGTATAGTGCTAGGTTCCTTGCCAAATAGCTTGAATATGATCCTACCAGTCCGATCCTTTAATAACATACCAAAAAAACAGAGAAAAGGGTGGGTTGAGTGCATAAATAAGACATTAACAAAATTACAATTAACTGGAACTGCAATCTGCTAGTATGAACTACCTGTCCATCTGAATTTGAGCTTGAAGGTGAATGATCTGAGCAAGATGTTGAGGCATAACATGACCGATACCCAGGATTTGGTGGTGACCCATTCTCGATTGGCCGCTCTGAATCCTTAAAGAGCTCGAGTGGTGGTGCACACCATGCGCGGCTTGTGCTAACCTCAATCATTGCAGGATCTTCCCCATAATCTGCAGCCTGAGGGTGCCTAACCACTTCGTCTACTGAATGTATGGGGAAAAACTTGCGGGTAATAGGTGGTGAGGATGAAGGAGATCTCTCGTCCAGAGGATTACTGCTCTCCGAAGATAAGTACTTATTAGCAGAATCCGTCTTAGGACGAATGTCATCGTCAACGCTACCAAACAGCTGCAGTGACAGATATGGCCGAGTCTCTTGGTCAGTCTCCTTGTACATATGGGGTTGACTTTCATAAGCATTGTTGCCAGGAAAAGCTCCCATTGATTTAGCATGTGAATTTACAACATTAGCTGGTTCTGTTGAATGACTCTTGCTCTTGTTATTATCACTACTGTCACTGCTCCCCTGAGACTGCTCAGGTGCTGACGTTGCAAGCGCAGTTGATAGAACACCAAGTAAGTCTTTGGTCGATGGCACAGTTGGCTTTTCGGTTTCATTAGTCATCTTCTGCACAGAATCCTGTTGTGGTCCATTGGAAGCATTCAAGTCAACAACTTCTGATGGAGGAGATTCTGTGGCAGAATTTGTGTTGTTCAACGAATTTATCTTGCTTATGATTTCCACCAGATTTTGTTTATCTGGTATCGGAGGGATGCTTGGTACTTTACCAGCATTGTTAGTACCTGGGATTGAAGAGAATAAAATTATTGCCGCTTTAACCAAAAATTGGTGGAGTGTATTGATTCAACATAATCTCAAAGTACCTTGCAAGCGTGCAATTACTGTAATCAGATTGACAATGTCCTGGGTCCTATTTGCTGCGTTTTCTTGGTTTCCCGGTAGTAGCAACTGCGAAGCAACATCTGTTGGCTGGGTTTTTCTTCTGCGCCGGTTGTGGCCAGCGAGTCTACGTCTGCAGCTCCTCTTACCCTCATCAAACTCCGCCAGTGGGTGAAATCTAAACCATTGACCAGAAGAGCGAACATATTAGTAACAAAAAGTTCTCAACTTACAACACCACCACCAGCTTGACAATTAGATAAAGCACTACTCAGTCCCAGTACACACACCGTATCAATCGATCAAATCACAAGCATAGATTTTTAAGATTAGCATCATTCACATCAAGAAATCTAGTCATGGAAATTTTGGAGGATGTAGCCGCGATCATTACCTGCTACACTGCTGGCAGAATCGCTGCATCTGGTTGGCGACCAGCGCCTTGGTGGTCTTGCTATGGATCTCACACACCTTATGCCTCCGGTGGTAGTCCTTGGCGCTTGTCAGATCCGCACGGCAGTCATCCACCTGGCACATCGGGTAGCTCCCGCCTCCATTCGCAGCTCCTCCACCCACTGATCCTCCAGCAACGCTCCCCGGCGATCCCGAGCGGACCCTCTTGCTTGGCCTAACCACCGGCTCCTGCCCCGCAGCAGCGGACGGAGGCGGAGACGACGCCGCTGCCATGGGAGCCGACCCGGTCGTATCCATCGCGGTCGCGCCGTCCTTTCGCAGACCGAGCTGAAGGTTCAGCGCGCCGCTCCCCTGACGCGAAGCCTCAGCAGCTCTCGCCGCTGGCTGCGGCTGGCTCTGCCCAGCGCCGGAACCGAGGCGCAGAGCATCGGAGGACGGCCTCGCAGTCAACGAACGGCTGTCCCAATCCCACATCCTGGGGTTCCAGTTCCCCGCGCCGGCGCCGGCGTCCGCCACCACCGCCGGCTTGTTGGCCGGTGGCCCCGCGGGCCACGGGTGGCCTCGCTTCTTGGCCGCCGCGGCATGGGGAGGCAGCTGCTGGATCTGGTGCAGGAACAGCGGAGGGGCCACCTGCGGGCCCACCTCCCTCTGCATCGCTCAAGGCCGCCAACGCCGCGGCTCCGATCCGACCCACGGGATCTGCTCAAGAGGTCAAACCGATCAGCAACCGCGCGGAGCAGGAGGAGCCGGGCGACGAGAGCAGCGGCGTACGAAGATTCCAGGTACCTCACGGCAAGCAAGGTCTTCTTCGGCGACCAGGTCGGGCGCGGCACGTCACCTCGCCTCGCCACCAGAAACAGCAGCAGGAAGCATCCTAGAGGCAGCGATGCTCTAGGGGAAGCAGCAGGAAGCAGCGGAGGAATCGGCGGCGGTGGGAAGAAGAGCGGCGGTGGAGGGCAAGCAAGCGGAGCTGAGGTTGCTGCGGACGAGGAAGGTATGCGCAGCGCAGGGGGCGATGGCGTGGTTCGGAGCTGGAAGGATGGTGTGAAAGGGAGGAGAGAGAGAGAGGGGCCGAGGGGAATCGAACGGAGACAGGCAGGCGGGTCGGGTCGGGTCGGGTCGGGCTAGAGCTACTCCAGCGAGGGCGCTCCGGCGCGCACGGGGCTCGGCGAGGAGTAGGGTGGCAGGGAGAGGTAATTAGCCGGCGACGGCAAGGGCGGGACCGGGAATCTCCGGCGGTGGTGGGTGGGTGGGTGGTGCTGCCGTCCCACGCCGCGGGCCGTACGGGGAAGAAGAGGAGCGAGAGCGATCGCGCGTCGCGTCGGGAGCAGGCAGGCGCGGATACCGGTCCAGCGGTACGAGCCCGGCACCACCAGTCGTCGTGCTCGTACTGCCCGCGTCCCTCCGCGTGCACCGCCCCTGCCCCGGCTTTTTTCACGGTACGGGCCTGGTGGCAGCCGGCCAGGCAAATGAACTCGGATCCTCTGTCGCGCTCGTACGAAGATACCCCTTGACACGCGAATTGTTGTACCGCTCTGTATCGCAACCATTTTCAGGGTGGCAGCAGGGAGTACTTCTGCGCTCCTCCGCGTTCGAATCAACGACATTTTTTCACCGCTCGCAAGGTTTGTTTACGGAGACTATGCTGTTTGAGAGATATCAGTCCTTCTATCTCTGATTAATTTTAGTTATTGATTTTTTAAAAATTAGTATTGAGTTTATTATTTTTTATTAAACTCACTATTTTTATTATCGAGTTCACTGTTTTATATCTTTGATCAGATATTTTTTTATTTTTAATCATTAGATTTGATCTAATTCATTTCAAGCATTATATTATCTGTGTTGTTTACGCGTTGATTTGAACAGAGAGGCAAAATGGGGAGGGAGAGTGTGGCCGAGGTAGGGCCCGGCAGGACGTGCTTCTGGCCTCAATTATTTGTCCTTTCGGATTCCTTCCTCCGGCCGGCTCCCACCGATCCCGTCCACCACTCCACCGGTCTGCCGGTGCTGCGCCTTCGCTTTTCTCCCTCCCACGGGATCACACGGCTCTGCTCCTCTCCCGCGTCGCCGCACGGCCGCGCGCGCAGCCGCCACGCGGGCCAGTGGCCGTGCGGCTGCCGGACCAGGGACCCGTCGAGTCCAAAAGCTCTACTACTGATCGGATGCGAGTTCCAGTACTCGAGTGGAAACGAGCTACTCCTATGTTTTCGCTCGACGATACAGATAGATGATTGAAGCATTGGAGTATCTGAGAAAAGAAAATGTATATATAACGTGTATTCCAAAAGCACTTTGAAGCTACACCGAACAGGTTATTAGAAACTGGAGTACGTAATACAGCGTCCATCTGATAATAATAATTCGGCGGCTTTTTCGTTACGCACGCCGAGCCTAAGAAATTTGCTCGCGGGTACACGTCCTCGTCATCCTCCGGTTACTCTACCTTTTCCCGTGCAAGGACGGCCCTCGCTTTGTAAATTGTGGGTGGATCGCACCTTGCAATCGGAGAGCGAGAGAGGTGGGAGGAGGGTGCTGTGGAATGTGCTCCCGCAACCGATGTGACGGATGCGATCGCGACCGGGTTAAGAAACCCCTTGGACCGCGGCGCTAATAACAGCACTTGTTTATCGCCGACCTGGTGTCTAACCCTCGCCCTCGGCCGCGATGTTAAAAAATGAAGTGCTGGCATGTGACGGTCCTAAAAGTCACTGAAAATCGTATCAGTCAGAAATCTACTAGTACTACAGCGTTTTCCGCCAAAACAAACAGCGCGCTTGTTCTAGAGAACCTTAAATTTAAGTTAGAAAAACTTGTTTGACTAGTAATAATCAAATTTATATTATTTCAGTTAATATGAAACAAGTTTATAAAAAAAATTGATCGATGATAATTTTGACAGACTCAGATACAGTACTCCTATAAATTTATTTTGAGACGGAGGGGTAAAAGACAGCGAGGGGTGCACGGTTACCATCATTGTGAATATAATAGTGCAATGATGGGAAGTCCTTGGGAGACCGATGAATAGAAAAGTACAGCGGCGGACGCGGTCCGTACGTATTTTCGGCTACACGTCTGTGTCGTCCGCGTGGGTGCATGCACGGCGGCGAGCAGGCCCATGAGGCCACCACGGGGTCCTATCTGGGTTAGGCGCTTTGTGTTTACCGACCGTCGCATGCATGTGTCCTCTGTGCTTGGAGAGAGGTTGTGGTCATCAAAACTGTGATTTAATTAACAAATCGAGTATTGTACGCTTCCTTTTCCGGCCTGAATGAACCTCGTCAGGTTAAGCAAATCTAGCGGTAAATTAAAGCGTTGCGTGCCCTCGATGGCCGCTGCTGCCGTTGGATCCATAGGAGGGGGCTCTTTTGCTGTTGCCCCGACGTCACGACACGTCACTCACCTTCAACGAAGCCAATGGAATTGTGCAAAGCTGGGCTACCATCATTGGCCCCCGTGACTGTGGCAAAGCGGTACTGATGTCCTGTTCCTGACAGCAGGAAAATCTCAGGAAGTTTTTTCCCTTTTTTCTGGCAGAGAAGATGAATCAAATTTTAAACTAGAATCTAATTACTCTTCTCAGCAGACAGGAAATCCCTGTTCAGACGCATCGTCGCTTTCTTAAATAGCTTAGCCCCGTCACGCGCCCCTTAGTTAATCCGCTTCCGATACCTGCCTTCGATTCAGCAAATTAATATTGTAACCCCGGGAGCGACCGCGTCCAACCCAAACCAACGAAACTCCAACCTCATCCGAGCACCTGCCCCCACCGGCGCCGCGCGTCGACGCGTCCCACGATTGGCGACGAGGTAACCCGGTCCAGCGGCGGCACACGGAAGCGAAGCGTTGGGTGATGAGCCCGCCGCGCTTACGGCTCACGCTTGCTTTCTTTCTTTCGTCCGCCCTTAGGCCGTTCAGGGCGCGTACGTTTTTTTGGTCGCATCTGGGTCCGGACCGGACTGACTACCCGCGCCCGTCCGATCCCCGGGGACGGAGGGAGCCAAGCCACCGCCAGCCGCGGATTCGCATCATTCATCGGCGTCTCCGAGCCCGGGCACCGGCACCCGCGGATCCGCATCAATCAATCGTTTTCCACGAGCAGCGCTGGCGCTAGCATTCATCGTCGCTCGGCGTCACGAACAGGGCGTGGATAGCTTGCAGTCCGTCCAGGTCCGAGGGCAGACCACACCGCGCCCAGTGAGATAAAAAGCGCGGCGGGTAGGATCGGATAGGCACGTCGAGGCGGTGGCACCGGCGCCACGGAGTCACGGACACGGAGCATATACGGATTTGAGATGCTGTCCCTCCGTCGTGGCCATCGCCATCGGTCCTCTCGTACAGCGCTCAGCGGACGGAACGGCCCGCGGTGGCCGAGCGCGGGTTGCTTGCACCGGCCGGGCGGACAGCGGTGCCCCCACTCCGGTTCGTTCGTTCACCCTCGCTGCTCTGTGAGCTTTGACGGGCGCACTAGGGGAAAAGTCCACGGGGAATTCGATTGCCCGTGTGTCAACAGGAGGGATATTTCTGAGTCACTGAGTGCAACTTGTGTCGTGCAGGGTACTGTGTGATCGAACGAGTATCCATCCCCGTTGATCAGGCGACGCAGTCGGGTGGGGCGTTTTCAGTTTGACCGGACCATGAGTGGCAGGCACCTCAAACTCTCGAGAGCCCAAATCAAATCCTGCCGGTTTTCACATCGCACATGGCAAGAGACACCTGCTACCTGCGTCTCAAATTTTTTATCACTTTTAACTTTTAAATTTCATATTTAACTCTTTATCTTATTAAAAAATTTATAAAAATATTATTTATTTTATTATGATTAGTTTTATCATAAGCGATGATTTAAATATGACTAATTTATTTTTTAAATTTATAAAAAAAATTAAATAAAATAAATAATCAAATACTTATAATTTTTAAACTTAAGAACGGAGGTGTATACCAGAATCCAGATCCTCGGGCAGGCACCGGGCCGGCCTACAACTGTCGAACCGTCCCGCGACGAACATGCGGCGCCGTCGACCAACAGGCAACAGCAACCATCTCGATTCTCGACTCTACCCGCAGGAAAACAAGCCCGATCGAAGCGTACGTCGCGATTTCGATACGATTTGTGGTATGCCGCGCGCCCATCTGCTCCAGCAAACTAACCACAGGCGGGTACTAATATATATTTTTTTGCGACTTCAAGTACTAATACCTGGGTTCGCAATGTTAGGTCTGAGCTGGTTGGGATCCAGCCGAATCGATCCCTCGGTCGTATTCGTTCATGTAGGCTGGAGGAGTGGCAGCGCGGTGTGCATATGCTATGCTCATCACGAGTCTGGTGTAGGGCCGTGCGCTTGGGTTCGGATTGACTGAAGGTGCAGATCATTTCCTTAAGTTTACAGTACCAAATTAGGATCGGCGACGAGCTATAATTGCCTGCAAAGATTAGTTACTGCAGTGCCGCCAAAGGCATCAGATTGTAAATCATTGGCCCGGGGGTTTACAAAGTGCACTTGATTTCTACCAACTCACGTCTATCCTTTCCTCTTTTTTCTTAATTAAAGGAAAGATAATCTTAAACGGAAACCATTTGATAAATTTTCTTGGTGTAAGAGATCAGCGATGGATGCAGACATGTGATGATGCAAGATGATGAAATCATGAAAGACTATACAATGAAAACTAACTTATTCAGATTACAAGATGTTGATGCAGTCCAATTTTGAAACTGCATTTGCCTGAGGCCTAGAGATCATTTCAGCGGAACGACGATTTTCTTGCTTCATATATTTTGGAACGTACATGGCTCCAGCTGTTCGACGTCAAAGTGCGAAACATACAACTAAATACACAAGAAGAGACAATACTCTGATAGAATCGTCAGCATGTAACATTTGTAGATTGTACGATACAAGAGAGTTGACAAATATTTGGATGATGTATTGCAGAGTCATGGTAATCTGCATACAGATCCTAATATTTGAGTCAATACAGGTTTGGCAGGCATTAGAAATTGCCATCCAAAAACCACCAATGGCATCAATTACAACAGGATCTCAAAGGCACCTCAGCGTTCTTGATGACAGCTAGTACATGCTAAATACCAAATGAGACAACGACATGTATATAATTAATTATCTGCTTGCTGTGCTACTACTGTCCATGGCATCCAAATTCAACTCTTCATCTGAGTCGATCACTTCTTCAAAATCATAGTATGGATGTGCCTGCGTGAACGCCTTATTTAGTTAACTTGCCTCCCATACTCTTACAAGATTGTTTCCACTCTAAAATCATAACATAAAGTACTGCATATGCTAACAGAATAAATGATTATTCAGAACGGAGATTTTGTTAATCTAGCACGAGATGTTTCACATACCGCAGGTCGAGGCTTTACAGCTTCAAAACTACGGAAAACAGGGGTGGCATAATCAGGTGGATTCAGGACAATATATGCTCCACAATTGTCGTACCGGTCTTCTGAAGCCTATACCCACAAGCAATTGTAACATCAAAACATATACAGAACCAAACTAGAGATTTTCATTAGCTAAATAACTTTTGCAGTAGCCACAGTATAGAGCACATTCACCAGGGAAGTCAAATTAGAAGCTGATTTAGTTTCTTTTGGCACCTGAAATTGAGGGTAGTCTGGAGCACTGAATAGAGTAATCAGTTTCCCGCATTCTCCATCATGATCAATTGTATATCCTTTGTCCATTCCTAGGAGATCATGTCTCTTATCCCTTGCATCTGGACCTTCATGTGATCTGATGATTAACTTCGTTCAACAAAAGGAGAATTAATCATAAAACTTTAAACAGATACAGTGCTGTCATGATGCTTAGTTCAACATGGTAAGACTGCTCAATTTGCTTGTAAAAGGTACTATTTAGATACCAACGTGCCAATTGAACAGCACAAACATGTATATAAATCCACAAAAAATATCTAGGAAACCTATTCAAGTTTATCGACG
Organism: Zoysia pacifica; assembly: GCA_001602315.1. Taxonomy (NCBI): domain Eukaryota; kingdom Viridiplantae; phylum Streptophyta; class Magnoliopsida; order Poales; family Poaceae; genus Zoysia; species Zoysia pacifica. The sequence goes on along the minus strand of BCLH01001528.1, from coordinate 3,122 downwards.
TCTATATTCCATTCACTGCATAAAATCTTAGGCGACTTCTATGCAATAAAGAATTTTCCAAAAGAGAATGCTGTTAGAATATTACTGCATGCTCATAACTACTAGGAGTTCTATCATACCCAACCAACTGCGCTTGCACATACCCAAGTAGCAATTAGTTGATATAAAACAGAGAAATCACTGAACTGAACCAAATAATTAAGCCACAGAATGTAGCAGCATTCAATCTCAATAACCAGTTAATCACCATTAGCCATGCTAGCATGTATATCTGTGCTTCATTAAACTAGGCAAACACAAAGACATTCTATTAATAGCTACTAAAGAAATAAAGGCACTCCAATTAACAATATGATGCCTCCAATAAAACGAACCTTTAAATTGTTTGTACGCAGAAATTGCTGGGTAATATCTGGACCCCAAAGCAGTCCAATGCCTCTTTCTACATTTGGGGAAAGACCTGATTCCAAGGAAGGGTCAGACCAAAGGACATCTCCAGGAATCAAATTTTGACCCTCCCACGGAGGGTCCAGAACAGTTCTCCTTGCTTTCAATAACTCATCAAGGGATCCAAGCTTTATCGAAGTCGGGTCAACAGTGGAATCCCCCTTGTATTTACGACCTTTCTTCCCCTTTTTTGCTCTTTTTGATGGTAACATAACAGTCCCACGGAAAATCCCTCCATGAGCAGTGTATACGCATCCTGCTATTATAGTTGCTAGGGGAAGATCCTCAAAACATCTTAAAAATTTTCGATATACTTGAGGGCCTTGATCTTTGTATTTAGTCAATATCTCCTTTTCGAAACCATAAACTGATGTGCAATACTTGGATTCATGATTTCCCCGGAGAAGGAAAACACAATTTGGAAGCAATACCTGAAAGAAATGGGACATATTAATGACCACAGGCTAACTTTTTACACCAGTTAGCCATTCAATGAAACATCTATATTTACGAATGCTAAATGAGGTAAAGCAACAGCCCTAATGTGAGTGAACTGGGAGTCAAATTTCCAAATAGGATTTTACAGCACTAAAACTTAGGGTATGGGATTTTGCGGAAACAGGACATGCATGGATGGTAAAAAATTACAGACTGGGGCAATAATCCAATGCTAATATGAGCTTGATTTGAGAACGGAGCACAATGGGCCACCTCTTTCTTAGCACAACTCGAACACCAGGCGACATCATATGATATGAGACTATAACACTACCATTATTCACCAATCAAAATCACTTACTCACATTACATATCACAGTGCCTTCCTACCTATGCCCATCACTTCAGTGAATCAAATAAAATAACCACTTCAGTGAATCAAATAAAATAACGGAGGAAAAATGCAAAGACCGTCAGTCATAGGATCCAACAAAATGACAGGAAATGATAATGAACTGTAATCTGCAGGGATTGCGATATTAGCAAGCTTATAACGAGATGAATCTGCAAAATTTACCTTCCAAGCCAGGAGGAGTAGGAGGGTCTCGACCCCCCAGGCTCCGCGATCCACGTAGTCCCCGTTGAAGACGAAAATCCGATCCTCGGAGGGGAACCCTGCGTCCTGGAGCAAGAACATGACGTCGTGGAGCTGGCCATGGACGTCCCCGACGACGACCACGGCCTGGCCGGGCCCCGGGTCGACGCGGACGAGGTTGGGCTCCTTGTGGAGGTCCGAGGCGGCGGTGATGACGAGCCGCTGGACGACCGGCGCCGGGAGCACGGCGGGGAGCTCGTCCGCGGGGAGGTGGCGCGAGCACCAGTCCAGCGTGGAGGTCAGCCTCACCACCCAGTCCCGCGTCAGCCGGCCGTCCTCGGGCCACTCGAGCGGCTGCGGCCGAGGAGGCGGCGGTGGGGACGGATCCGCGGCAGCGTCCGTGGCGGGGGCGCCGCAGTTGGGTTCCGACATGGCATGCGACGGATTCGACACGGTGGGTTGGGTTTCGATTTCTCTCTCTTTTTGGAGCTGTTTGTTTATTCTTCACTTTTTTTTTCTTGCTGCGAATTGCAAGAGGGACTTGGCTGACGCGTCCGCGTTGGCTGCTGCGGCAGAGGCGGCCGCCTTCACCTTCCCTCGTCCATCGGGTGTCGTGGAGCTGATACGACGGCAAAAGCTAGCGGCGGAGAGGAAAAGGGTGGCGTGGCGTGACCTCGCGCGCACGGGTTCCCTTGGTCACGGCGAAAGCGAGGGCTCGGCAGCTAGTACTATCAGGCTCCCAACAAATCTGTGAGGACTGGTCGTGCGTGTAGACGCGCCCTCTTTAATTGGTTCTTTACCTGTAACGCTGGTCTTCCCGCTGATCTAATTTAAAGAAACCAAGTACATGATGTACTGAAGAAAAATACCAGCGGCGAGCAGGAAAATCATTCGGGAGACGAGGTCTGAGGAATAGAACCGCGAACGAGCAGCACCTCTGTAGTTCTGAATGCTAGTATAACAGCAGCCACAACTAAGAAATGGCTGTGAGAAAGTAGAGAAATCAAGGGCAACAGAAGTACAGAGCGATTTTCTATTCCAAAAACATTTACATAATTACATTTCTCATGCATGACCTGAGCAAATATGAGACAGTACACTATAGTGAAAGTCATATGCTGAAGCTCAGGTAATTAAACAGCAAAACTCAATGTTTGACTTGCTAGTAAGGACAAGAAACATGCCAACAAGTTTATGATTCAGATGCAGATAGCAGGGTTCCAGAAACTCCCTTGTGTTGTTGGCAGCAAAGGATGGTGATCTTGGTACAAGGTGTATCCAAAGCTATCAGTCATCAGATTTTGTAGGCTCCTTCTTCTTTCCATAAATTAAGCCAGTATCCTAGTCACCAGATGCATCATTAGCAAATCATCCATATAAACTGTTTTGAAGGAAAAACTTGTCGTGTCTCAAATCTAAAGGGGAGAGGATGAGGTTACCTGTGGATCAGGAATTGGTTTCCGTTTCTCAACATATCTGTAAGGATCCGAGGCAGCAGCCAAAGCCGCTCGTTCCTGGGAAAAGGGCAGCAGATCTTATTAAGTGGATGCAAAAGTATTAGCCAGATTAAACCAAATGTTGCCTGAAAAAGGAGGAAAAGAGGAGCAAGAAAAACGGTGATAACACTGCAGTATTTTTCATA